>ARYC01012406.1:0-12462 GCA_000711775.1 Oxytricha trifallax | reverse complement strand
TAATAGCTCTCTGCATTTAATCATATATATAGTTTAAATTATAACTATAAAATGGCACTGTAAAATCAATCACTCTCTTCACTCTGTTGACAGTCTTTAAAGTAATACCATTTCTTCTATAAATATTGGCTATAGTCTAAGGAGAGATACGCATGTCGGGAAACCTGCGATGAAACATCACAGCTCGCTAGTCTAATGGAATGTGCCCAATACTTTAAAGTCTTAGAGTCACAGAGGTATTCAATATGATGCTGTGAGAACTTTTATTTTCTAGCAGGATGCGTTCATCAACCAGAATTAAAATGCTAAACAGCTAACAAGCAGTGATACCTAACAGTTGAGGCACTCTTGCGTAGTAACTTTGCTATAGCTGCATAATTTAGTTCAGGTCTGGCTTAGTCTATATTAATATAATACGCGTACCATACCTAAGCTTAAGCAGTAAATCTAAATATTCCTCATCATAAATCGACCCTAAATTTCGATAATTTCTATTTCTCATTTTGCAAATTGGCCTAATTTCTCTACGAATCCCAATAAGACCCCAACTATACTCTACTAATCAAAGCACTTATAAACCTCACTAAGGGGTTTTGAGGTTTTGAGTGTTAGTACTAAATAAAGGAAGATATAAATGAAGAAAATAAAAACGCTCAAATATTCGTAATATTAAACGAGGATTCCCTTATCCTCTCCACATATTCACAACTTATATACCCCAAGACAAAAATAAGGAAGTTAAAGAACTACAGAACAGTCTAAAATTTATGATAAAGTCTATAATTAAATGCAAGAAACAGAGAATAATAGTGATGTGACATTTAAATTTCAATATTGAAGAGTTTGGGAAGAGACTAAATAAAGAAAATCTGAGAGAGTCAATTACCGAAGAAGTGATTAGTTACTCAAAATGGAACTAGTCTTACTAAACTCTCTCAAAAGTTGAAGCAGTTAGTTGGTTTACAAGCTAAATAAAAATCCAATTTTAAACTAAAATTAAAATCAGTCACTAAAATGATGATTTTAGGCTAATTGATAAAGAAAAAACAATTTGAATTACAGTTATAAAAAAAATAATTTTGGAAAACATTTATAGAGGAAGGAAGAGAATTAACACTAAAATACTTGCATGAACCGATTTTAAAATGTTTTATGAAGAATATCGAAGAAATACTAAAGGAGAGAATTAATAGCAATTACCACAGGAATGGACGATAAAAAGTAATGGAAATAACTCCAATGACACCAAAGCAAAATGGAAAGAAGAAATAAGTGGTCTCGAACATTGCCTGGATAGGAATGGCCTAAAAGGTTCTTTCTATATGGAAAAGAAACTTAAAAAAGTTAGGGGTAATCATAGCAATAAATGAGATTAGTATTAAAGATGAAAAGGCTTAATTAGACAAAGAAACGCAAAGTAAATAGTGAATCATTACAGCCAATTATTCAAAAATAACAGAGACCCTAAGAATAAATTAACACAATCAAAACCCACCTTTCAGTAGTTTGATTTATTTTTTGATTGATAAAAGTAGACTATTAGTGCATACTTTATTAGGGTTTTAATAGGGTTTATGTAGGGGTTTAATGTTTAAATATTAGTATTTTAAGTGATTATAACAAGCGAGTTTTTAAGATATTTTACACAAACATTAGCTTAGCGTCATGTGGCAGTTCTCTGAATTTTATCTTTCTAAGTTGATGTTTTATTGTTTTTATTGTTTGTTAATTCTCTTTGCTTGGCTTGATAATAGTTGAGTGTGCAAGTTCTCTGAGACCTCCATTTATTTTATTTTTATCGAGATATTGTTTGATTCTTTGTTTAGAATCTCTCTCACCCTGCAGCTAAAGTAATCGTTTCTTGGCATGTCGCTCTCTTTATTATTACTGCTAGAGCCCAGATATCCCATTACGTGTCTCCATCTCTCCAATCCTCTCTCTCTGGGAAATATCCAGGAGTGCCGTATACATTTCCTTATGCAGAGGCTTGCACTCTTTGAGCTCTGTTGAAGTCTATAATATAAACTCTAAGAGCTGAAAGTTCATCATGATGTTCTCTGGCTTTAAGTCTCTATGAACATAACCTAGCTTGTGAAGGTCTTCAATCCCTTAACTATCTGCTATACTATCTAGCTAATTTATCTCTGACATCTATTGTCAGATAAGAATTCTCTGTAAGTCATTTCAAGTAAAGGAAGCCTGAAGGCTACATGATCTTTACCAAGTAATATATCATCTTGCTAGATGATATGCCTGCACTCATTTAACTTTGCCTTTTAAAGAGTATAATACTCATTAGCAAATTCCATTTGGAACTTGTCATCAGCAAGGAAGTAATTGAAAGGATATATCTTGTAAGCATATTAGTCATCTGTAATGACTCTCTTCTCTTTTTTTTCTTTAAGAGTGAGGTAGCTTTCTAGGCAAGAATCTAAGTCAATAATTTTTAATATGGAATCTTCATTGCCTCTATTTTAACCATGATTTTATTGATCTCAGAGACTGGAAAGTTCTTGACTGCTTTCTTCATTTTAACTTACTTCTAGACTTCAACTCTTAGAGACTCCACTGGGTTTCTTGATCTTCTTTTAGAGGAATCTATTCCCTGTGGGTTCATGAATAAAGACAAAACTTTAATTGTGCTTTTTCTTTAAGTGCACTTTGAGGTCTCTAGTATGAGAATATGGCTTCTTACAGAATTCACAGACATACTTCTCATCTTTCTTTTAATGCTTGAGATATAACCTTGGCATATCGTTGTGTATATCTCTCATGTGTCTCTTATAAGTTGACTTGTTAGGGAAAACTTTATTGCATTCTTTGCATTAATAGTCAACTTTTGCTGGTATTTATTAATGCTCTATGGCGGGTTGTTTAACTCCTCCTCAATTTGCACAGCTTCTTTGATAACCTCCTACTTAATTTATATTTAAATCTCAAAGCTACTTGTCAAAGTTGTCATAAGTAGGCTCCCACTGAGTACAAGCGTCTCTGGTCTCTACTTTTCTTGGTTGCTGGAATGATAATTTTTATTGACTTGATCCAAGTAATGCCGCTCTTCTCAATAGGTTGCTCATTTTAGTTTTCTGATATATAATAATGATAAAATCTACCGAGATAAACTATTATAGTAGAGTATAAGACACTCTGGTAGTTTCTTTGCTGTTAGGTAAGAAAATGAACTATCCATAAAAGATTGTAAGTTGACATATTTAATGAGAATTTTATACATTTTAGTAAATTAAAATACTCCTAATGAAGTTTTGTTTCTCTAGGAGGTCCTCCAAATTAAGTTTGAACTTAATTTGGAGGTAAAGTTATTAAATATTTTTAATTTAATATGCTCCTAATTTAGTTTTAACCTAAAAATTTAAATCCTAATAAACTTTGAACTTAATTTGGAGGACCTCCTAAAATAATTAAAAATTATTAGGAGCAATTTAATGGAGATAGTTTGATAAAATTGAAATCAATCTGTGAAACTTGGAGCAAGTTTTTCAATGCTTCTCCGCATATCTTTTCAAGGTTGACCTCCAGTAGGTACTCCCTATTTACTAGTGAGATTTTAATAAACTTAGAATGGATATCCATAATTTCCAATTTCATTAACATTTCTAGAAAGAGGAAGCAAGATGGAGTCTATGAATGATGCAATGAAGAGAATTTAATCTCAAGATTTAATAGGAAAATTTCGAAGTAAAGAGGACCTTTATATATATTTGGTATAGCAAGGTAAGTGCTTAAGTAAGATTAATAAATCAATAATAGTTGGATTGTTCTAGCCGACTTAGGAGGGAACTAAAATCTCATTCTTAAAAGCCTTACTGAGTGAAGAGAAAAAAGCTTTTAAGTCTAATGAAATTAGGATGATAGAGATACCTAACTACCCTGAAATATCAGTGACAAACCTATATGACGATGCTATGAGTGCTCCGGACGTAGCTCTCTACCTTCCATCAAAGCACAGCTCTCTAATAAGTTGCCAGAGAGAAACTTCTTTTTGGTGTTCTTGGAACTCTGAAACCTGAGTACTTAAATGAATTTATTTAAGAAGCTCACAAGAAACGATACAGCATCTCTCCTGAAGAGAAAGAGAAGCAGGGAATTAAAATCAGTGACTCCTGGTTGTAGGAACTACTGAAGCATCCATTCATCTCTATTAAGCTTAGTCTTCTAACTTTATAGAAAATCTTGGAACTGCTATTTACTTGATGAAAGAGCGTAGCATGTTAAACAGAGAGATAAAGTCTTAAGTAAGGCATGTATTGAGTAAGAGACTCTTCAAAGATTTCTTAAAGCCAGACGAGATGAACATAGATGCAGGGTCTGGCGCTAAGAGAAGAAACATGGGCCCAAGCAAGCCTTAAGAGGAAGAAAAGAAAGAGAAGCCAAATCCCTTTACGGGTAAATTTAATATGTGAACTTATTCATTCGTTTAAGTTTAATACTTATTTATAAACACATAATCTTTCTTCTCTTGCGCACACTTTTGCTTTCTTATCGCTGAGTCTTTTAGCAGCACTTTTAATAAAATTTACTGTATCTATATTTAAATCATATCAGATGGTAGAGCAGCAATTTCTTATAATGACCTTTCAATAACACCCAATATAATTCAATTCCATTGAACTAAGGGTGTAAGGAGCATTAAATACAGGTGTTATATTTAGCCTTTCATATTTTTTGCTTGAGTCTTTAGTTTTATGAACTGACAAGTTATCAACGAATAGAATATCTCTTAGTCAGCGTACTTATCTCTGAGTTATTGCAAGAACTTAATATATTATTCAGTCTTTATAGAACGAGGGTGAATAACATAAGTCTCAAGGCAACTTTTTATCTTCACTTATCCCACCAAGAATAGCATGAGTCTAAACCTTAACCTTTTAGTCATAAACTTCTATATTACTTTACCTCTTGTACCAAGACCTTGATATAATAGTATTGAATGTAATTACTGCCTCATCAGCGTGTATGAACTTTATATTATGCTCTTAAGACCTCTGCATTTAATCGAATATATAATTTAAATTAGTCTTATATATGGAACATTAAAGTCAATTACTCTCTTAATGCGATTGACTGTCTTGTAAGATATTCCGTTCTTTTTATATATGTTAGCTATCGATTAAGCTGATATGTGAAGCTCAGGAAATTGGCGATGAAACATCGCAGCCCTCTAGGCTAGAGAGAAATGAGCCCAGTATTTAAGAGTCTTATCATTTATAAGATATTCAATATGATGCTGCTAAAATTTTAAGGGTCTCTTAGGCTTAGAATTAAGATGCTATCTCTTTTAATTCAATGCTAATAGACAGTGAAACCTCATAGTTACTGGAGATTTATGTAGTAGCCTTGCTATAGACGTATAATTCAGAACAGGCTTGAGTTATTTACTATTTTCATCACATCCATATCGCAACTTAAACAATAAATCTATATACTAACTGTCATGACTGACCCCAAACCTCGCATATACTCACTTAAAATACTAATATTTAAACATTTAACCCCTACATAACCCTATTAAAAACCTAATAAAGTATGCACTAATAGTCTACTTTTATCAATCAAAAACTCAATCAAACTACTGAAAAGGTTTTGGGGTTTTGAATAAAGAATATAATAATGAAAGAAGAAAATTAAAGTAAACATATTCTGTGGTGAAGTAGAAGTAAAATAGATCATCAAAGAATGTAACTTTTGAAAAGTGATAAGCCCGGAAGGTTTTGATCGGAAAATGTTTCTCAAATCTGAGAAGATGTTCATAACAGTAAAGCCATAAAAAGCTGATTGGCTTAATAAAAAGTAGAAATCAGAATATATAAAACATGACGACTAAAACAAATAAGCAAGGATAAAAAATTAATACCCAGAGGTAAATAACCTAAGACCAATTGTAATCAATTCACATCTTTGCAAAAAAGTGGAAAAAGTCATAATAAACAAAATCGACGATGAAAAAAGTGACCTACATAGAACTACAAATTATCAGAATGGGCTAAATGATAACAAAAGTACACACATAAATCTGAAAATAATTGGCTTAAATCATAAACTTTTGCAATTTCTATAAATTAATCAAGCTCATTAATCAGCACTTACTAATATTATGAATTTAAATAAAAGTAATATTAATTAAACATGGTTACTACACGAAAAGATAGAGTGGAAACAGTTCAAGATAAGATACAGAAGAAAAAAAACGCGAGTGAGACAGAAGATGAAATGAATACATGCATGCAAGGACTTACAGTATATAATGTATTGCTTCATTATTACTATAGAATAATATCAATGACATAAAAAACTGTTCTCAAATTTTTAGTTCGATACTGCGTTCATACATATTATAATGTTTAATAATTTGAATATTGATGTATAAATAAGTTAATAACTCCTCATAATTTATTTATAATTATTAATTTAAAAATTCAACACATTTAAACTTCACTAAAAGACTTCCTCAAAGAAGTTTTTATAGATTCTTACGAGTAAGGCTACAAATAATATACTTTTTTCTAATAACTTTGAACTAAATAGTTTTAAAGATGATTTGTATAATTTAGAGAAATATTAGAGTATTATACAATATATGCAACGAATATTCAAAAGTTATATTATCTTCAGTTTAATATACGCATTCCATCTTTTAGATATCAATTTAATTTATTATATACAAAAATGAAATAAGGCAAGTCCATAATTCTTATTTCAATAACACTTACATAACTATACAAAAGACAAACTTGATGGTGATATATAAACAATAACCATTTTTATTACAAACTTTAATTTAATAAATTATATTAATTACATTCTTTAAGTTTTTATAAAATTAAATAATTTTATATATCTTATAAACTACAATTATAATATTTTTTAGCTTTTATACTGAGTTTATGATATAAGTTTGTTTTATGCTACTTTATATTAATGATTCAAAAAATCACAAAACAACAATTATTAAATCTGATTAGATTTCTAATTGAATTCCTAGTCTCTAAATAAAATTCTTAAATATTACATATAACATTTTTATATCCACAAATTGGTATTATAAAGGGTACTAAGAACAATATTCTTAAAATGCTATATAAAATTATAAATCAATATAAAATTGTTGTTTATAGATATGATAAGTAAAAATAAATTTATATTAGCTAAGAAAGAATTATCGAATTCCTTAAATGTAATGAAATTTGTTCATTTTTGTTTTTAAGAGTTGTGACTTATAATTTATATAATATAGTTATAAAATTTGGATAATTACTTAAACTAGAAATATGAATTTATGATTAAAAATATGATTTATATGCGTTACCTTCATTTAAAAAGTAGGTAACGCGTTACCTACTATATAAAGTAGGTAACGGACTCTAAAACTTATCATAATATTTAAATATTTAAATTGGCATAAATTTTAATCAGAAAATGAAAGATGGATTGTCGAACTTATTTCTTCAGATTATTTCTTACATTATTGGGGCATGTACATAATAATGGTGTAAATAATAGCCAATACTCGGTAAGTCTTCATTATGATCTTCCTCTGTCATATTATGGACCATACTCTGTTGCAAAGCCCGTTCATTCTCTACTCTAACTATTCGTGCTTTGATCATGTTTAATTAGTTATTTATTAATTTGAATTCATAGCATTATTAAGAGATGAATAATCAACTTGATTAATTTCTACAACTTGCAAAATTTTATGATTTAAGTCAAATGCTAAATCATATAAAATCTTCTAGAAGAAAGAGCACAAAGAGAGGCGTACCTCTTGATAGTTCCTTAAAATGCTTATGGCTCTGTTTGAAAGGACAAGATATAATAAATTCTAAGAGAGAAAGAGTGATCAGTAAAAAGACTTGGATATTTTCAAAATTATTGAAATGTTATACGAACAAAACAAATTAATATTGAAGGTTAAAAAATAAAAATTCAACAAAGAGTAGCTTAAGGAAGTAGACTATCACCTATGTTATTCATCATTTCTTACAGGATGCTCTGTACTCAAAATAAAAATTGAAACCATTAATCAAGTAAGGAAAACTAATCCTCAAAACCCCATGTGAATTTTATTCATAAAAAAAGAGTATTAAAATTCTTAATAAAATATGAAATTTTAATTACTTATCTTTAAATTAACATCTTTAGTTTCCATTTAATAATTATAATAAATAATAATGAAATTTTGTTCAAATAATGAAATGTAAAATATTCATTTAATCAATAATTTATCTAAAATTTATATTGGAAAAAAAAGATATAATGTAAAATTCCAAATTGCTAAATATCCAGATAGCTAATTTAGATTGTTTTGCTGATCCTTATTTAGTCAGCAGTAATTTCAAATGTTATCACTTACAATTGTTTTGATTATAAATATAAAAATATCATACATTTTTTTTTTTAATTCTAACAAACTTTTACAAAGTCATACAAACTCATACAAATTTTTAAATCATAGAATTTAATCCCTCATTTATTCAGTTAAATTTTATTGATTTAGATTGAGCTATATTACTAATGAATCTAACTTTTTTATAAAAATATTAAAAAGAGAGAAATATACCTAAAAATTCAAAAGTATCTGAGATTAACATTATAAGTTTAAATTTACTAATCTTAAGAAGTACTTCTAAATTTTTATTTAGTTTAGCAAATATCTAAAAACTATGCCTTGATTTGGGGTGGGTCTAAGTCGGTGGCGTTAATTTTTGAAATTCTAAGTCGGTGGCAAAATTTTTTCAAAATCCTAAGTCGGTGGCAGACATAAAAAAATTTTTTTTTTCAAATTCCTATGTCGGTGGCAAAAAATAAAATATGATTATTTTACCAAAAACTCATAAATTGATGCTTAATATAAAAAAGAGTTTTCAATCAAAGAATTGTTAATTAATTACTAACTAGTTAAATATCTCAGATAAAGATTCATTTGCCTTTTATTAATTGATTTTTATTTGTCTCTCCATAATGCTTCCATTAGAATATCATGCAAATTTTCATCACTTACCGTACTATAAATATTTTTAATATATCTTTTGAGTTAAAACCATGAGCTTCAATTTAATTTGTTCCTCTAAAATTTTTAGGTCTTACATTTGCATTGCTATTCTCACTATCATCTTGCATTTCAACATCTTTAAATTTATTTTCTTCATTTTCATCATCTTCATCATCATCTTCATCATCATCGTCATCATCATCGTCATCATCATCTTCATCATCATCGTCATCATTATCTTCTTCTTATTATTCATTAAATAAATTTTATTTTAGTTCTTCATGAACATATCTTTTATTGTATAATCCTGCTTATGAAAACTGCATATTTTAATATGAACTAAATCCATCATGATGTATAGTCGATCCTACTTAAGAATATTAGTGTATTAGTGCCCATAAAGTATCTCTAGTTCTGTCTTTAACAATAAAAACTTTTGCTTTGTTAGAATTTCTTTCTATCATGCCGAATACCTAAATTTGGCTTTCAACTCTCATATTTCCTACTTAATTTCTAATTTAGCCTTCATCGTGCAAGAATTTTCCATGAGTAAATAAGCTTTTATCTACTTCAATATCACCATTAAGTATTTCATTTGCATCTTAGATGTGAAAAATCTCCATATATTTAGCTATCTTTTTTCTAACATCTTAGAATATAGTTTTGATTAATTTCTGATTTAATTTGTAATTGTACATATTTAAATTGTACTTTGTTTGGGAAGAACTGTATCCCATTGCAAAATAGTGAAACACCAATAAATACCATGCTGATATTGGTTGTTGATGGAAACATAAATAGTGATTAAATTGATTTTTTCCTCCTGCATGGTCGTTTACATTAGTATTCAACTTCATCTGGTGCATCTTTTCTTTTGGTTAACATCATATACTATCTGCATACTTGATATTTTACGTCATTTTCGAAAATTCCAGTTTCTTATAGATCTTCTATTACTTTTTATATATCTTTGATAAAACTCATTACATCCATTATTAATTAAGATGTTTTTACAATATCTGAATGTCTTTTTTGCCTTTACATTTCTATATCTATTATATTATAATAATAATATAAATTTTAAAATAATTTTTTAGATACAACAATTTAAATATTTATTTTTTTTATTGAAAACTTTTTTTTATATTAAGCATCAATTAATGAGTTTTTGGTAAAATAATCATATTTTATTTTTTGCCACCGACATAGGATTTTGAAAAAAAAATTTTTTTTTATGTCTGCCACCGACATAGGATTTTGGAAAAATTTCTGCCACCGACTTAGACCCCCCCCCCCTTGATTTAATAATATTTTCTCAGAATATAATATTTTTAAAAAAAACTTCAATCAAGGATAATTTTTGCTTTCAAAACTCTTTTAAATTTAAATGATCACATATGTTTTTATGTAATTTATTGAAAATAATATTTTCACCTTTATTATGACTTGTCTATACTTTACTGTTTATTTAAATCGAAAGTTTAATTCAAAACCTTGACTTAAATAAAGCGTAACAAATAATCATAATTAATATAATTAATTACTTTCTTTATCAGTTATTAACTGATACAAATTAAATTAAAATTTATAAATAAAAGAAAATTTAAATTTAATCAAATATAATTACTTTTTATTAATTTATTTTTAGATAGAGACTAAATAACTTCAATTTAATAAAATAAAATAATAAATTAATTTTTTTCAATATTAACAGAGAGGATCAAATAACTACAATAATTTCTCTCTATTTCTTATAAATTTTATTTATAAAATTATAAATAGTTAATATAATAATTAAACTTAGTCTTTTCCTTTTTTTCATTCCTAAGATCAAGCCAGGCTTATAAGCCCGAATTATTTTAGCTTATAATCTCAGATATAAAGTTTTTAAAAATTAATAAATTCTAAACAACTAGCGTTCAGCATTAAGTATAGGCAGAAATATTTACTTATTATTGATGAAGATAAAACTTTAATAATTAAATTAGGTTTATATGTTCATTAACAGCTTTTTAAGTGTCAAAGATATCTTTTAAACAGATAAATTTGACATATTTCATTAGAAGTATAAGAAAAAACTAAATTTGATTAAAAATTAACATAATTTTTATTTAAATTAATAAAATAAAGTCTCATATGCCCATTATAAGCTAAAAATTATCTTAATAATGTCTAATTCCTTTAAATATAGTTATTGATTGCTTTAGAATTTTTAGAATTTCAAATGAAAATTAATCAAAACTTTAGGAATGATTGTTATTACATAATTAAACAATACACTAACTTTTAACGAATAAATAATATAACCTAAAGAGTCTAATTTTAATATAAAAAATTCCCACACACATTTCATAAAAAATTAAATATGAGCTTATCTGCAAATTATAATAGGGTTTAAAAGTCCTACTAAATCAAAATATAAACAAGTAAATAATTATAGTATTTTTATTAGTTTTTTAACATGGTCTTACTCTTATAAGCAATTAAATTATAGGAATTTAAATTTGATATATTTTACTACTTATACAAATCTAATGCTTAATTTCTCTATTTATACTCTTAATTTATTAATTTTTATCCGATAGAGTTTAATAGAATTGCAGATGTTATTTTAGTGAATGTCAAAGACTCGCATCTATTCAAAAGAGTCATTGATTACTTCAGCAGGGTATAACTTAACACAAAAAAGACAGTCCTCATTATCGATTCAGGAGCATTTAAAAAGAATTTTAATAGAAATTATAAAGAAAGTGTAAATAACAAAGTTTTTGGGATTAAACATACTCTTAAACACAGACTCTACTGAAGAAAACATGGAGTGAGATAAAACAAAAACCGAATTCAATTACAGTCTAACTTACTCAATACATAGAACGGTTTGTGACACTATAATGAAGGCATAAATCATTTATTTAATAATTTACAAGTCCACACCTTTAGTGTGTAACGGGATTCATGAATATCAAGGAAATCGAAAAGATGAAGCTGTAACTAATGAGAATTGCATTAAGAACACCAAGTGATATTTCGAACAACATATTAAGAAATGTAACTTAATTAAAGGAAACTAAAACTTGCGAAATAATAGGAACCTAGTTCAGAATAACTCAAAGAAAATAAATCTTAACATTGATAAGATATTAAACAAACGATCAAATTAAGGAATTAAGAGTGGAAATTTAAAAAGAAGAAAATTATATTTAACCTAAAATGTTATGGATACTATGATGGCATTAAGTCAAGAGTAACGATTATCATCAACGGCATGAGTAATTACTGTATCTTCCACAAGGTTCTTGTAGATTCAAATTTCATGAAAATTTGTAATCTGATAAATTTAAGCAGGGGATCTATCAAGATTCTTTAAGACATTCAAAACCCCAAAACCCCTTAGTGAGGTTTATAAGTGCTTTGATTTGTAGGGTAATAGTTGGGGTCTTATTGGGGTTAGT
>ARYC01012404.1:0-11135 GCA_000711775.1 Oxytricha trifallax | reverse complement strand
GCATAACTTTTTTTTGAAAAACACGGGTTGGATCGAAGATCTGCCGGGTACGGGAGAAGGGTGAGAAGGGGTAGGGGGGAGTGTGGGGGAAACCTTTTTCTTTTTTTTTTTTTAGAAGTCTGAGGAACGAGGTACTTCTTTTTTTTTTCTTTTTTTCTTTTTTTTCCGCAATCCATATTTTACGATCTGACTACTCCCGAGATCTAAAAATTTTTGCCGCGGCCTGGGTACCCTAGATTTCGATTTTCATTATGTTTTTGGACCTTTTATCTCCGGAAGATCCTCTGGACCGTATTTTTTATTTTTTTTTTATTTTCTTTTCTAACTAATCTTCTCCGTAAAATTCTCTTCATTTTTAGGTACTTTCTTGGGTAGGTCACAGTAATACTTTTTTTTTTTTTTATTTTAAACTTTTTTAGATTTTTTTTTATGAAAATTATTTTTTGAAATTCGGTATGGCAAAATTAGATTTTTTATTTTTTTTTTTATTTTTTTTGTCGTTTTTTCATTGTTTTTGGGGCTTTTTTTTCCTTTTTTTTTTTTTTTTTTTTTTTTTTTTTTTTTTTTTTTTTTTTTTTTTTTTTTTTTTTTTTTTTTTATTTTTTTTTTCAACACCCTTTTCTTAATTGGAAACCCTTTTAAAGCCAAAGTTTCACGATTTCTTTTCTTTTTTTTACTTCCCTTTTTTATTTTTTATTCTTTCACTCAATCTGCTCGAAGAAAACAAACCGCCCTGTACTCTAAACGCCGCATCAAACCCACCTGTAAGCCAAAGAAAACCCACCTGTAAGCCAAAGAAAACCCACCTGTAAGCCAAAGAAAACCCACCTGTAAGCCAACGAAAACCCACCTGTAAGCCAACGAAAACCCACCTGTAAGTCAACAGCAACCCACCTGTAAGCCAAAGATAACCCACCTGTAAGCCAAAGAAAACCCACCTGTAAGCCCAAAAAAACCCACCTGTAAGTCAAACAAAACCCACCTGTAAGCCAACGAAAACCCACCTGTAAGCCAACGAAAACCCACCTGTAAGCCAAAAAAACCACCTGTAAGCCAAAGAAAACCCACCTGTAAGCCAAAGAAAACCCACCTGTAAGCCAAAGAAAACCCACCTGTAAGCCACTGAAAATCCACCTGTAAGCCAACGAAAACCCACCTGTAAGCCAACGAAAACCCACCTGTAAGCCAACGAAAACCCACCTGTAAGCCAAAGAAAACCCACCTGTAAGCCAAAGAAAACCCACCTGTAAGCCAACGAAAACCCACCTGTAAGCCAACGAAAACCCCTGTAAGGCAACGAAAACCCATCTGTAAGCCAAAGAAAACCCACCTGTAAGCCAAAGAAAACCCACCTGTAAGCCAAAGAAAACCCACCTGTAAGCCAAAGAAAACCCACCTGTAAGCCAAAGAAAACCCACCTGTAAGTCAAAGAAAACCCACCTGTAAGCCAAAGATAACCCACCTGTAAGCCAAAGAAAACCCACCTGTCAGCCAAAGAAAACCCACCTGTAAGTCAAAGAAAACCCACCTGTAAGCCAAAGAAAACCCACCTGTAAGCCAAAGAAAACCCACCTGTAAGCCAAAAAAAACCCACAAGCTGTCTATAAAATATATAATAATAATATAAATAAAAGTTATTTTCACCAAAATCCTCTAGCCACAGAGGCACATAAATTATTTTGATATATATTTATTTAGGTAATTTATATGATTTATGCATTATAATATGTATTTTTGTCACTAAATAATATTTCTTTAATTAATTAAATTTAGTTTAATCTTATTTATTTAATTACATTATCTATTACAAATTAAAAGTGTTTTCTTTTCTAAATTTTATATTAAAAGGGTTAGAATAACTATTATATATTAGTATTTATAAATTCATCAAAATATTTTAAATTTAATATTCATTAATGGTAATATTTATTGTCCGCTTTTCTTATCAAAATAGTCGGTTTTTCTTATCAAAATTGTTAGGTTTTAGGGTTTTGGTAAATTTACTGAGTAAGTAATCACAAAATCAATAATCTATATTGACTTTACTATTGTTTTTTCTATCTTGTTATAAAAATCTTTGTTTTAATCAATATCTTAGTAATAAATATTGTTTAATATAACATTTATTATAATTCATTTATTTAAGAGGAGAAATTAAATATCTTAATAGTATTTTCACCTATCTGTAATTAATTCGGTTCTTATCAATATTATTGTGTTTTGAGGGTTTTGGTAAATTTAATGAGTAATAACTCACAAAATGAAGAATCTACTAACATTTAACTATATTTTCTAATCCCTAACTATAAATCTATTTCTTTTAACTTTCTAATGTTATTTGTACATTGAGTCTTTTATTTTTAAAACAGAATGTGTTATTCATAATAGTCACCCATCTGATAATTTGTTTAATAACTATGTTTTGATTTAATTTTTCAAAACAAAATGTCACGTGAACCAACTTTATGTGCCTATTTTAAAATTTTTTATATTTTGTTTTAATTTCTTAAGCATCATATGGTAGAAGTCAATAAATTCAAAATATTTTTTCTATGACATACTTTTGATTATGTTTTTGAAGGTTCCAAGTCTAGTGAAGCATCTTATTTTTAAATATTTAGATCTTTTTCAAATTTAGATGACTAGTCAAGAATCTCATGGTGGTGATCAGTGAAGCCAAAATATTTTTCAATGACCCACTTTTGATGTTGTATTTGAAGGTTACAGGTCGAGTGAAGCAACTTATTTTTCAAGTTGTGTGATTTTTTTTAATTTTATGAGAAGTGGTCAGGAATTTTATGATAGTTATCTCTTATTCAAAAATAAATTTTCAATGTTATGAGTTGAATTTAGGATATAATGGAAAAATAGCATGAAATCATCATAAAATTTATACCTTCCAGCCGTTGATGGGGTGCATTTATGATAAAATGGAAAAAAATAACATGATTTTATCATATAATTTATGCTTTCCAGCCGTTGATGGAGTGAATTTATTATTAAATGGAAAGATAGCATGAAATCATCATAAAATTTATGCTTTCCAGCCGTTGATGGGGTGAATTTATTATTAAATGGAAAAATAGCATGAAATCATCATAAAATTTATGCTTTCCAGCCGTTGATGGGAGTGAATTTATTATTAAATGGAAAGATAGCATGAAATCATCATATAATTTATGCTTTCCAGCCGTTGATGGGGTGAATTTATTATTAAATGGAAAGATAGCATGAAATCATCATATAATTTATGCTTTCCAGCCGTTGATGGAGTGAATTTATTATTAAATGGAAAGATAGCATGAAATCATCATAAAATTTATGCTTTCCAGCCGTTGATGGAGTGAATTTATTATTAAATGGAAAGATAGCATGAAATCATCATAAAATTTATGCTTTCCAGCCGTTGATGGGGTGAATTTATTATTAAATGGAAAGATAGCATGAAATCATCATATAATTTATGCTTTTCCAGCCGTTGATGGAGTGAATTTATTATTAAATGGAAAGATAGCATGAAATCCATCATATAATTTATGCTTTCCAGCCGTTGATGGGGTGAATTTATTATTAAATGGAAAGATAGCATGAAATCATCATATAATTTATGCTTTCCAGCCGTTGATGGAGTGAATTTATTATTAAATGGAAAGATAGCATGAAATCATCATATAATTTATGCTTTCCAGCCGTTGATGGGGTAAATTTATGATAAAATGGAAAATACCATTGTTTTATCATAAATAGTATGCTTTCCACCCGTTGGTTGGATTATTATATATTATTTTAGTATCAATTGGAATTTTAGTGGTTTTAGCATTTTTATGTTATATACAATTACATAATGAGATATTCACAAACCAAAATAAAATTATCATAATTATAGTCAAATATTATGAAGTCATAGTCAAATTATCATAATTATAGTAAAATATGATGATATCAAAGTTATACTATGATAATTATAGTCAAAGATGATGATGCCAAAAGTCAAATTATGTTAATTATAGTCAAATATGATGTAACCAAAGTCCAATTATGTTAATTATAGTCAAAAATCATGAAGCCAAAGTCTAATTGTAGTAAGCGAAAGTCAGATTGTTCTGATTCATAGTAAATTTTGGTAAGCCAAAGTCAAATTATGTTAAGCCAAAGTCAAATTGTGGTAAGCCAAAGTCAAATTGTGGTAAGCCAAAGTCAAATAGTGGTAAGCAAAATTCAAATTATGGTAAGCCAAAGTCAAAAGGTGGTAAGCAAAAGTCAAATTGTGGTAAGCCAAACTAAAATTATCAAAATTTACATAATAAATATTTTTTTATTTTTTATATATAATTTAATCATTATATAGCCATGTAGTCCCAAAATAATATTTTTTATTTAAAGGGGTCTTTCGTACCGCCTTTTGAAGTTCAGCTATTCATTAGTATAAATAAATATACCAAATAAAGTTTATAGGTGAAAAAGATCATGAAAAAGCTCGGGGGAAAAAAACTCATTTTATCCGACCGCAAAACCCCATTTAATATATATATCAAAACCCCAAAACCCACCTGTAAGCCAAAGAAAACCCACCTGTAAGCCAAAGAAAACCCACCTGTAAGCCAAAGAAAACCCACCTGTAAGCCAAAGAAAACCCACCTGTAAGCCAAAGAAAACCCACCTGTAAGCCAAAGAAAACCCACCTGTAAGCCAAAGAAAACCCACCTGTAAGCCAAAGAAAACACACCTGTAAGCCAAAGAAAACCCACCTGTAAGCCAAAGAAAACCCACCTGTAAGCCAAAGAAAACCCACCTGTAAGCCAAAGAAAACCCACCTGTAAGCCAAAGAAAACCCACCTGTAAGCCAAACGAAAACCCACCTGTAAGCCAACGAAAACCCACCTGTAAGCCAAAGAAAACCCACCTGTAAGCCAAAGAAAACCCACCTGTAAGCCAACGAAAACCCCACCTGTAAGCCTAACGAAAACCCACCTGTAAGCCAACGAAAACCCACCTGTAAGCCAAAGAAAACCCACCTGTAAGCCAAAGAAAACCCACCTGTAAGCCAAAGAAAACCCACCTGTAAGCCAAAGAAAACCCACCTGTAAGTGATAGAAAACCCACTTTTACTTTATATATCAATAAATTATTTTATTTTTTTATGCACAAAATATATTTTTTTTTATTTAATTTTTTAAATAAATATCTTAATTTGGTTTAAAATAAAAGAAATAATATCTATTACTTTTATTTCAAACACCAATTTTTTCATCTTAGATAATTAATCTATCAATTTTGTTTAGAACTTTATATATCAATATCTTATATACATTCACAAAGATTAAATTCTAATAAATATTTTTTATTTCCCCAAACTTTTAACCTTAAGTCATTTAGACATCGACCATTCTATATATTAATTTTATATAATAGACATAGGACTCAAAATATCGAACCTCTATATCTCCCAATAGTTCATTAAATACAAGAACGCCTTCATCGAGGAGATTGAGAAGAAGCTTAAAGACCCAAAATTCATAATCGCCGGAGACCTTAATTACGTGGCCAAAAATTTCTAAAACACCTATTTAGTAACTAGAATCGGCGTGACGTCACAAACTGCAATTGACGTCATTGAATCAGGCTCAATCAGTTACTCTAGTTCGCACATTTTTCCATCACCTTCAGACCACTTTGCAATTTAAAAAAGTTTTGATTTCTAATAAGTGGCCCCCCTAACAAAGTGCGTAACAAAATAACTTGCTGAATCACAGTTGTAACTTGAAAAGACTGGTATAACAACAAACAAATTAAGCCTTAAATAAGAGTTCAAAAAAGTCAAACAAATAGTTCATTGAATGATAACGCATAAATTATTAAAGACCTTTGGATGAAAGGAAATGCTAAAGAAGCTACAAAATTCATTGAAAAAGTAATTGGATTGAAACCAGCAAAAATAGTAAACCAACTTTAGGATCTTAACCTTGAGGAATCCAAAGAAAAAGTAAAATTATTTTTAGAAATATAGAATGCAGGATGCTTCTATGACGCACTACCCAACAAACCACTTAGAGACAAAGTGGATTAATTTCAGATGGGAACAGTCTTTTACAGATACACAAAAAGACACAAACTACTTACAGACTCCCTAAGAAATTTCCCTAATGATAAAGCACTAGGCCCAAATAACCTCAGTGACAGATTTCTTAGAAAGAAATTCAATGCTTTACCATTAATATCATTCATTGAAGATTGGATAAACCTTAAAGCTAAACCTCCACCATGGATTAACGACGCAAATCTCATACTATTATCAAAAACCGAAAGCACTACCCTAACCATCCAAAAAACAAGACCAATTGCAATGTCCTCAGCAGCAAGGAAACTTATGGAATCAACTTGGATGAGACTCTTTGCGAACCATCTGTGGAGTACAATAGATGAAAGCTAAATAGGATTCAGACCGAAAGCATAGATGGGATAAAATACGGCACAGCTTATCTAAGACATTTAATGAAGACAATACCAGAGAATATGGTTCATTGATATAGCATCAGCCTTTCCCTCTCCACCTATGACACTACTCATAGATGAAATAGACAGGAGACGACAATTGTTCAAGCACTTGACCACGATATTCAAAAGGGCTTGACCCTTATATATATTAAACATATTATTGATCGGGGGTCCCCAGAGACCTCAATGTGATCGTATTATTATTATTATTCTTATTAATTTTATATAAATTTAAATTTATAATAAGGTCTAAATACCATTCAAAACCTAGTAGATTATTTTTGTTTTTGATTGATAAAAATAGATTATTAGTACATACTTTATTAGGGTTTTAATAATGTTTATTTATGGGTTTAATGTTTAAATTTTAGTAATTTAAGTGAGTATATGCGAGGTTAGTGGTCTGTATACGACCGCGAGTATAAAGATTTATTGTTTAAGTTACGCTATGGATCCAATGAATATAGTGAATAATTCAAGCCTGTTCTGAATTTTACGAATATAGCAAGGCTACTCCATAAATCTCCAGCAACTGTTAGGTCTCACTGTCTAATAGCATTGAATTTAAATAGATAGCATCTTAATTCTAAGCCTAAGAGACCCTTAAAATTTTAGCAATATCATATTGATTATCTTATTAATGAAAAGACCATTAAGTACTGGGTTCATTTCTCTCCAGCCTTGAAGTCTGTAATGTTTATCGCCAATTTCCTGAGCTTCACATCTCTGCTTAATCTACAGCGAACATAAATAAAAAGACCGGAATATCTTACAAGAAAGTCAATCACATTAAAAACCCCAAAAACCCTTAATGAGGTTTATAAGTTCTTTAATTTGTAGGAAATATGTTAGGGATTGGGGTTATTAATTAAATGCGAGACAAAAATAGCAAGCTTTTGGGGTATATTTATGATGAAGAAGAGTATATAAATTTAGTGTTTAAACTGATATGGATGTGATATATACAGTCAATAAATCAAACCAGCACTCAATTATAAGTTAATTGAACTGCTCTTAAAGCGAAGTCCATAAACTGTTCGCTCCCACTGCCTTATAGCAGTATAACTAAAGCAATAATAGCTGAATTCTATGTCTAAGAGGAAGTCAAAGTTTCTTCAAAAGCTTATTGACTATCTTATTAATGATAAAACTTTGAAGTATTGGGCTCACTTCTCTCTCGACCAACGAGCTTTTATATTTCACCGCCAGTTCCCAGAGATTAAGATCTCTGCATATTCTGTTGCAAACATTTTTAAAAGATATAGTATATCTTACAAAGGTGTAAATCGTATCAAGAGAGTAATTGATTTCACTCTGCCATTTTACAACAACAACAACTTAAATTATATTTATAATTAAATGCAGAGAGCCTAATAGAATAATATTAAGTTTATTCATGCTGACGAGGCTGTGTTTACCTTCAACACTTTCATCTAGAAGTCTTGGTATAAGATGCATAGTAATATAGAAGTATATGACTAGAAAGTCAAGGTATAAACAATGGCAATTCTTGGGGGTATTAGCGACGATGCTAGTTTAGAAACTTATGTTATTCATCCTCGCTCTATTAAAAAACAGCAGTATATTAAGTTCTTAGAGCAGCTGAGTGAGAAGTACCCTGAGCAAGATATTATACTATTCGTTGATAATTTATCTGTTCATAAGACAAAAGAAACAAGGAAGAGTTATGAAAAACTAATAACAACACCAGTGTTCAACGTGGCTTACAGCCCATAGTTTAATGAAATTGAATTCTACTGGGGTTTACTAAAAGATCATTACAAGAAATTACTGCTATACCATCTGATGTATGACCTATCTATCGATACAGTAGACTTTATTAAAAGCTCAGCGAAGAGAGTAGATAATAATTAGTTGGCATAAAAGTGTGCTAAAGAAGGGAGAGTGAATGTATATAAATAAGTTTTGTAGTTAAGTTAATGATTATATAAGTCACATTTAAAAATCTTTAGAGGGATATGGCTTCTCTTTCTTTTATTCTATTCTTGCTTCCCACCTCCTAAGTTTCTTCTCTTGCTGCCAGTTCCTGCATCTATGTTCATTTAATCTGGATGCTGAATTATCTTACTAACTTCCTAAATTGTCTGAGACTTTCACTCTCTGTGAAGCTTGCTCTATTCCTTCATCAAGAAGATGCCAGTACCAGGTTTTTCTATAGGTTTAAAATACAAATCTTACTTGAAATATATGGGTGCTTTTGCAACTCTGATAGCTAGTTCTCACTTATCTTGATCCCCTCTTTATCCTTATCTTTTGAAGATATGCTGTATCTTTTCTTATGAGATTCTTAAATAATTTCTTTAAAGTAATCACCTTTAATTGTTGCAAGTATGCTAAAAGAATAATTTCTTTCAGGTAATTTATTTGACAACTACTTTTTAGTAGGCAGGTACTACGAAACCTCTCGGTCATTCACAGCATCATCATATAAGTTAGTCACTAAGATTTCTGGATAGTTTGGAATCTCTGCAAACTTTACATCTTAAGTTTTCAATGCTTTCTTTTCTTCGCAGAGTATGGCTCTTAAAAATGAAATTTTAGTACCTTACATCGTTGGCAGAAACAAACCAACTAAGGTAAAATCATCAGAATTTGAATAAATTTAAATCTACAAAATACAAAAGAGATATATATTAAAAGCTTAATCATTAATAATTAAAATCTATATTTAAGAAATATTTGTGTTTTGTTGTTGCCAATCTCTCCGAGTCCGCGCACCTCTCTCTTTTATTCGAAGTTAGGTCTGCTGTGTATATTGCTATCTCGGCTTTTACTGCTGAATGAGTCGGTTGAGCATTTAGTTTCAAGATAATCTCATGTTCCCGTAGTAGTAGGTGCATCTCTCGTGTATTATTGTCTTATTATCGTGTTTTGCTTGAGTGATTTCGAGTCTAACAGTACACTGTTCAATATCAAAGCAAACTCTAAAAAATAGAATTGTAATTCTAAATATGCATTTTTGCATATAAGTTGTTGGGGTGCCTCAATATGTTACAAACTATTTCTCGAATATATCGTTATTTCCTAAAATCAAATCACTTAAGTTTAATTGAATTCTCTTTAAAGAAATAAGCTTTTGCTAATACAAAAACATTTTAAGAAATAACGATATATTCGAGAAATAGTTTGTAACATATTGAGGCACCCCAACAACTTATATGCAAAAATGCATATTTAGAATTACAATTCTATTTTTTAGAGTTTGCTTTGATATTGAACAGTGTACTGTTAGACTCGAAATCACTCAAGCAAAACACGATAATAAGACAATAATACACGAGAGATGCACCTACTACTACGGGAACATGAGATTATCTTGAAACTAAATGCTCAACCGACTCATTCAGCAGTAAAAGCCGAGATAGCAATATACACAGCAGACCTAACTTCGAATAAAAGAGAGAGGTGCGCGGACTCGGAGAGATTGGCAACAACAAAACACAAATATTTCTTAAATATAGATTTTAATTATTAATGATTAAGCTTTTAATATATATCTCTTTTGTATTTTGTAGATTTAAATTTATTCAAATTCTGATGATTTTACCTTACATAATCAAGATTAGAAACTATGAGTTCATTACCTTACTGCACCAGGTAGCGATGCAAATCCTCCTTGCTTCTAAATCTTTGAATCAATTCTTGTGCTTGCACTCTTTCATTGCATCATTCATTGGCTCCATCTTGTTTACAGATCTATGAAATGATATTCAAATTTAAGTTTATTGATTTCAATCATATACCTCTGTAAGACTTACTATTAAATATGGGCATCCTATAGGAGGTCAACCTCTAAGAATGATATAGAGAAGGTTTTGAAAACTGGTTTCAAACATGAGAGATAGATATCAATTTCTACTGTTATGGTTCCATATTTTTAAATTTAAATTGGTACGTACTTAATTAGGAGCAGCTCCTATAATGCTTGTACTTAATTAGGACCATTAATTAAAGCTAGTACTTAATTAGGAGCACCCTAATTTTAATCATAAAATCATAAAATACCTCCTAAAGCAGTACGTCTTAATTAGGTGCACCTCCTAAATCGGTACGTGCTTTAATCAACTTATTATTGATAGTAAAAATGGTTACTTCCTCCCCCATAATTAGAGCTGGATTGTCTCTTAACACTTATATATCTTCTCTAATACTCTAAGGACTTCCCTTGAAACTTGTAGGCTTGCAAAGCTATCATATAAGCTCTCAGTTATAGAGGCAGTTTTATAATTTTAAATTCAATTTAAATATGAGCGCTAACATTTTAAGAAAAAGAACAGCACTTCCATCAAACTAAATGAGACTAACCTTTGGCAGCAATAAAAAGTGTGATAGCTGTGAGATGAACTCTCTTAAAGAACTACCAGAATTATCACTTGAGGTCTCTGTTATTTTTAAAATAGAAATTAATAATAGAAAATAAATGGCAAATAAGTGTGTGGGAGACAGAGAGGAGGAGAAAGGTATTATTGATATTCCTATACAAACTGAAGAAATAGAAGTATACTTTTGTGAGCTGTGTGAGAGAGATTTCGCCCATAAATCAAGCTGGTATAGACATATGAAGGAGCATAGAGAAGCTAAGCCTACTGTATACTTAAAGCACGACAAAATCGATGGGA
>ARYC01012401.1:0-11595 GCA_000711775.1 Oxytricha trifallax | reverse complement strand
TCAGTGACTAACTTATATGATGATGCTATGAATGACCCAGAGGTTTCGCTGTACCTGCCTACTAAGAAGCAGTTGTCAATAAACTGCCTGAAAGAAACTATTTCTTTGGCATACTTGAAACAATTAAAGGAGATTCCTTGAAAGAAATTATTCAAGAATCTCATAAGAAAAGGTACAGCATCTCTTCAGAAGATAAGGACAAACAAGGAATCAAGATAAGTGAGAGCTGGCTATAAGAGTTGCAGAAGCACCCATATATTTCAAGTAAGATTTGTAGTTTAACTCTTTAGCAAAATCTGGTACTGGCATCTTCTTGATGAAGGAAAAGAGCAAGCTTCACAGATAGCGAAAGTCGCAGACAAAGTATGAAGTCAGCAAGGAGACTTTATTCAAATATTTAGCCTCCAGAGTCAATGAACATAGATGCTGGAGTGGGCAGCAAGAGAAGAAACTTAGGAGGAGGGGGGTCAAGAAAGTAGAAGAAAAGAAAGAGAAGCCAGCTCCCTCTAAAGAATTTTAAATGTGACTTTAATATTCATTAACTTAACTACAAAACTTATTTATATACATTCACTCTTCCTTCTTTAGCACACTTTTAAGCCAAAATTATCTACTCTCTTCGCTGAGCTTTTAATAAAGTCTACTGTATCGATAGGTAGGTCATGCATCAAGTGATATAGCAGCAGTTTCTTGTAACGACCTTTTAATATTCCCCAGTAGAACTCAATTCCATTAAACTATGGACTGTAAGGTACGTTGACACTGCCGTTATTCTAAGTTGTTCATAACTCTTCCTTGTTTCTTTGGTCTTATGAACAGAAAGATTATCAACGAATAGTATAATCTCTTATTCAGGGTAATTCTCTCTCAGCTGCTCTAAGAACTTTATATACTGCTCTGTCTTAATAGAGCGAGGATGAATAACAATAGTTTCTAAACCAGCATCCTCGCTAATACCTCCTAGAATTGCCATTGTTTATACCTTGACTTTCTAGTCATATACTTCTATGTTGCTATGCCTCTTTACCAAGACTTCTAGATGAAAGTGTTGAATGTAAACATAGCTTCTTCAGCATGAATAAACTTAATATTATTCTATTAGGCTCTCTGCATTTAATTATAAATCTAATTTAAGTTGTTGTTGTAAAATGGCAGAGTGAAATCAATTACTCTCTTGATACGATTTACACCTTTGTAAGAGGTACTGTTTCGTTTATAGATGTTGCAACAGATTATGCAGAGATCTTCAACTCAGGGAATTGGTGGTTAAACATAATAGCTCGTTAGTCGAGAGAGAAGTGAGCCAATACTTCAAAGTTTTTTCATTAATAAGATAGTCAATAAGCGAACAGTTGATGGACTACGCTTTAAGAGCATTGCAATAGACTTATAGTTCAGTACTGGTTTGACTTATTCACTATACATATTACATCCATAACGCAGTTTAAACACTAAATCTATATACTCTTCATCATAAATAGACCCCCAAAAGCTTGATATTTTTGTCTCGCATTTAATTAATAACCCCAACCCCTAACAAATTCCCTACAAATCAAAGCACTTATAAACCTCATTAAGGGGTTTTGGGGTTTTGAATCATATTATAGCTCTTTATCTGAAGGCATCTTCCACTAAATTTAGTTTTCCATAATAGATATATTTTAATTAATAATAAAATTCTATTAATCACAAATTTACCGTATAGATAATGGACTCAAAATTCATACAAATTTTTGTAATTTTAGGGTATTCCATTAAAATGCTTAAATTTTTTTATTTTATATGAAATTAATTTTCATATAATACTTTATTTTTTTTATAAAAGAATAAGAAATTAATTAAATAGAAACATTTACTTATAAATATTTTGTATTTCTTATTTAAGACTTAGTTTAATGATATTATAAAAAAAAATCTTCTTAGACACTTAACTTTACTATGCTCTTTTACCAATTTAGAATTAATTAAAACACTTAATTGTGTAAAAAATATAGTTTAATAATAGCTTAATTAATTTTGTTTCATTTCAATTAATAAAAAAAAGATTTTTTTACATTTAATAATCTAAAATTAATTATGTTTAAAAAAAAATTAATCGACAATGTTATTTAGCAATTATTTCATTTTATGAAATATAAAAACAATTTTCCTTATTAAGAGTTTTTATTTGTTATAAAAATAATGGATTTCATTTAGTAAATTGGGATAGTTAAAATAAATACAAAAATTATCTTGAAAAATATGACTGCATTAAAATATCTGCCCAATTTTACATAATATCTATATATGTTGATTAAATCAATAATCATCAAAATGTATATTCATTTATTAAATTAATTCATTAATTATTCTTTTCAATGTAATTTCTCGAATCTAATATATTTGACTTATTTGCATTAAGATTTTTCTTCTTAGCTTTACTTGAATAATTCAATTTTTCAGCTATTTCTCTAGAATCTAGGATAAATCCGACTGTAGGTTTCTAATTAAATTAAGAGTTATTAGCTTAGTATCTCTGCTCGCTATCAATTGAATCATTGCTTTAATTATCTAATTCTTTCTCAATTAAAGATATATTCTAATTTTTAACATTATCTTGGCTTTTAATGATATATTGTAGATTTTACCAATTTAGATTGTCTGAACTTAATACATGAGAATGCAGTTAATTATAAAAATTAGGATCTAAAACATGAATGTTTTCTATTTCATTATCTTTGTGAAATTCTTAAGACCTTTGTAAAATGTGAGTTTTTAACTAGGTTTTTTCTTGTTTTTCTTATAACTTTTGGCTTTGATCTTTGCTTATAGTAGCCTATAATTGTTAGTTTTGAAGGAATGTATAATTGAAATCAATCTCAGATATTGATTGATCTTCTAATTCTAAATTAAGATCTCCCTTGATATATTTATCAGTCTGCAATGAGTATGACATTTAATCACTTGGTTTATAGTCTCCTTGATTTTTATGTTTTCGAAATTTTCACTATTCAGAGGGTAACTAATCGACAAAAATTAATCATTTGATGTTTAGCACAATGAAAGAGGCAGATCACCATCTATATGCAGTAATTATAGCAGTTAATCTTTTAACTAAATTATATCAAGAGATTTTAGATTGATTTTTTCATCCATTAATTGTTCAAAGTCTTATTAATCCAGATATTAGTCTATATTCGGGTTGATTTCTGAAAATTAGGTATCCTGCTTGATTATCTTAATTTCATTGTTCTGTGACTTTTGTTAATCTAATTGTATTGAATTAGAGAAAATTGGTTTATCAGTTTTATTGTTATCCAATCTCTCTTCAGATTATTATAATCGTAACTCTTGACTATTGTCTTCATTGATGTCTAATTATTATTTACTTGGAGATTGTTCTTATATTTCTCTATAAAATGCAGGTGTGAATAAGATATGCCCTTTCTCCATGTCTAAGCCTGGATTATTTCTTCCTTCTCAAGACTTTGCTCTCATTATCTTTAAGTTTATAATATAATTAAAGTTCGCTCTATTCCCTCTATATTTATATTAAAATATCTTAAAAATTAATTAATTTTATTATCATCAAATATATTAAGCTATGATAAAACCTAGAAAGATGCTTGTTTATGTTAGTTTCTCATTATAACTTTGAGGCTGTTCCTTTGTTTTTAAGCTACTTTCTCTGATAAATTATCGTCATCTTCCTTATCATCGAAAATTATAAATATATATTAATTTAATTAACCAGGCCGTGATTTCTTTTAATAAATTGACTTTATTAGGAATCTATAGATCCTAGAAGGTCTTCAAGGATTTAATTTTTATCTTGGAAATCTCTATTATTGCAGATTAAGACATATTTTCTGATTTTATAATTTTTTAATTCAAGGGTAAACTTAAGATTATTTTTATAACAGCAATTTGTGAATTTTTCTGTATCTTTAAATGTTAAACTTAACTTAATTAAGTTTATAAAATTATTTTCTTAAATATAATAAAATATATTTTTAACTCGAGATTTAATATTAATTTAAACAATGGTCCTAATTTATAGTTTTTTTACTAATAAAATTATTGAAAATAAATTATAATTTCCAAGTTAAATTAATTTTAAATAATATTGTAGCTATTATCATCTTCATCCATTACATATTTTTCTTTTTTCGGATACCCCCTATGTGCTGTAATTGTTTCAAATTCCAGGCACATGAAAACGGTTCTAGATTCATTCTGGAACCCAAATTCCAGATTTATTCCTGGAATTTCTGTTAATATTTTATTTATTTAAGAATATACTATGAAAAAAAAATTACTATTGTATTTTGTAAATCAAAGTAAAATTTTTTAAATTTTACTTTGATTGCTCTCTGTAATAAATAACCCAAAAGTCATATTACGATGAGAAAAAAGATTAAATATTAGAAGTTTTTAAATTAATTAAAAATATTTTCAAAAATGAATCTCCTCGGAGTCAGTAAAATTATCACTTATATCATGTAAATACTAATTTAGATTTTCTAAATCCGGTTTTATTAATTTATCAGGCATAATAAATAAATTCATGCATTTGTTTAAATATTATTATGTTTATGCCATTTAATAAGGAATTTACATTTATCTTAAGAAGCTGGGTCAGTGAACCTGAAAACTATAGGTCAAAAGTGATTCCTATAATCCTTATTGATAAAGAATGCAATTTTCATTATTTTTTGGGGTATATAAGAAGACTTACATATATTAACATTGGTATTAAAAAGAAACTGCTTGACTCCTGGCTCCGAAATCCTTTTGCCTGACTTCTCGCTCAGACCATAATTATTCTATAACTATAGATTAATAAAAATATAAACCAAAATTATACTTGCATTAATCATACTTTTCAACATATGAAAAGCTTTAGAATCCATTATTATTAAGTGTCTTTATTATAAATAAATTATATTTACTTTATTATTAAGAATTAAAATCCGATCAGTTATACTAATGAAATACATTATCAGGCTATATCCAATAGGCTTATGTATTAAGACTTTGAATCAGAATTTAAGAAGGCTTTTACTATTTCTAAAACAGTATAAAAAATTTAAATAACTTAAACATATACTCTTACTCCTATTGCTAAAATGAAAAAAAAAACTTTTCATATAAAAATAGTGAAGATAAAGAATTTTAGATTATTTGTTTTAAGAAATAATATTATTATTTAAAACTATTAATAAAATACATTAGAATCGGGGAATTATGAAAATTAAAATGTAAAATTAATTTAATATATATATAAATATAGCTGATCTGCTGGTATCGGAAAAACTGCGAATAAAGTGCAAAGAGCAATGCTTGAGAATGATAATCTTCTTTTTTAGTATGATTTTGACAACTTTTCATTATTTTTACAAAAAATGTCCAAATTGATTCTTTACTTTCCTTCTCATTGTCAAATTTTATTTTTTCTTAGTTTTTGTCCATTTTAGTAACTTTAGACTCAAAATTAAGATTTGCCTTAACTTCTCTTACATAATGTGTGAGAATTGGTTTGATTTGCGATTTTTTGAGCGGTCACCTGTATTATTCCCTTAGTGAACAAACCCCATAAACTTAACACATTAGGTCAAATTTCCTTAGATGGTAGTGATTGCAAAAATTAGATGTTAGTAAAGTACATTCTAGCAAAAATTGATATTTTATGAGCATTCATTCAAAAATGGCCAAAGTTCGCAGGAGCTTGACTCTGATTATCAAGAAACCACTCTTTTATGACCAATGTCTTTAAATCTGCCGTTTAGCAGAGTTTGTATTGTCAATATTGAATTTCAGAGCTATTACCTTGTTTACGTCAATATTTATCATTAATACTGGAGTGTATTTGCTGAATGATGAGTTTTTTATTGATTATTTTTAATTTATTGGTTTCTATGTCATTAAACTAGCAGGCGCTAAATTCCAGGAGTGGGTCAATGTATACTTTTAGTAAGGAGTGTGCACTAAAAGCATTAGTTAGGAATTTTAGCGCTGCTTCAAAAAATTGCAATCCTCTAAAGTCATTCTAAATTTTTTATGAGTTGAATCCACTTAGCTGATGTCGCAGTCAAGGAGAGCAGTACGATCATCAATATTTTTCAAACTGCGAAGGAATTCTATCCAAGCATAAGCAATCTCTCTCACTTTGCAAATTCAAATGAAATCAGTAATTTTGAGATACAGTATCTCGACTACAGCAGCGACAACTTGTTGAATTTAAAACGAACATATAGTACTTGCGAAAGATGTCAAACGAAGCCATACCTAAGAGCATGGATCCACTTTTTATACTGAACGCCCAGAGTCCTCTAACATCATCTTCACTCTTATTCTTGATAATAATCTCTTGGATGCGCTTGACCACTGCACTCTATAAATTTTAAATTACAATATGCTTACTTGCTATTAATTATGAAAAATAAGTGGAAAACTTTAATTAAAATTGAAATTTATAATTTATATAAGGAAAACTTAATATGGTGTCTCTGGAGCAGCTAGTCATTCACTAAAATTTGTAAGTTACAAAAAACATATCTAAAGATTTTTTATTTCAGCAATACTTACCAGCTGGAGAGACGACGTCAGTAGACCAAGACCTCAAGTGGCACTGGGAAAAAATGGGAACAACAGAATAGGTTTGGCCAAATGGAGCAAAGTATGAAGGTTATTGGAAAGATGATAAAGCTGTTTCTAGATTCCATTTCTGTAATTGTCTATACTAATACTTATTATTTAAATTCATTTTCATTTTATATTAAAGCTTTCCACTTATTTTTCATAAATGTTCTGCTGTTTGAGGTTCTTCTTAATGTGCGCAAACAACTATTCGATTGGGTTGAGCCAGGGTAAGTATTCTGCATTGAAAAGAACGTTGACTTTGAAGCGACGAGCAGTCGCAAGCATTTCTGAATATTTGTGTATGATAGAATTATCCATCAAGAGCACCACCTTCTTATTGCACAAATCTTTGTCAGTTCTTATACTTCTCAGCGTCTGATATATAAAGTTCTCAAACAGCACTGAATCAAAACCTCCCTCAATTATCTAAGTAGAGATCACTCTGTCAACTGCTATCGCAGCTATCAAACTCATTGAATATTATTATCTTTTCAGAGTTTGCTTTGCAATTGACTACTGTCTTGCTTTCTATCCATAATTTCCTAAACTAGCAAGCATGTCCTTTTGATATAGAGAGATTGGTTTAAAAGTAAGATCAAGTTGACTTTGATATAGTATCAACGTATGAAAGTTATCACATTCCTTGGATTCTTCAAACTGGTTATGAGTTTGTGATACATCATCTATATGTAAGGTTGAATAGTTATTAGAACTATAGTTGAATAATCATCTTAGTAGTTTGATGGAAGTATGCATAATGATATGTGGTTACTTGTTTGTTATGTTTAATTTGTATTAGCTGGAACAATACAACATTATGGTGGAGGCATACAATATTTGATTGGAGTCATGCAATCTGGATCTATCCAACTTGGATTTAACTTCATCCACAATTGATTTAGTATAATTTAAATCATCATCATGCAACAACCATCAACTTCCAAATTCAACATCTTGTAATTACTCTCACCGAAATTGGAGTTGCTTAAAACTTATAGCGATAGCTTTCTTGGAGTCAACTGAATCTATTCTTATTATCTATCCTAACAAAGAACTGCTTGATTTATTCAAAGTTGATTGCAACTTTAGTTTTGATACTTTTTCTATTAGTGGAGTGAGCCCTGAATAAATCCTTTTAATTTGCTCATATCTGAAGTGAATTTCTTGGCAGTGCTCTGCAGCTTCAAATTTCTAAATTTTTTCAAAGTGCTTGATTGATTATTAGGAGTTTCAACAACTTCTGGTATAGGAGATAGGTCTTTAAGTTGTTTATACTTTGATTTCAAATTCTAGCAAGGTGGAGTTTATAAAATGACTGACTTCTATATATTATTTGATCAAAATTATTATCAAATCGCTTACTTTAGAGATGCTTGATGATTTCTGTGATTTCTTAAAAGTAGATTGCTTTGCAAACTTAGTCAAACTGCTTTTACTAGAATGGGGTTTTGAGATTGGTATTGCTTTACTCTGCAAGAGTGAATGATGGTTGGATGACAGTGAGGCCTAAGCAGCAGCTTATAGATTAATGTTTTATGAAGTATTTTAAGCAGCCAATTTTCTTTATTTTATAAATGAAACTTCATCCAATTCATTTGAGAAAATTCCTTACAATATTCTTCATTCAACTGCTTGCCAAGCAGCATCTCTCCATACTGCAGTTCTTTATCGCTGGCGATGATTCTTTTATACTTCTTACTTGCGATGAGTTTGTTACCATTATTTTTCCTCTTTCCAAGAATGCTATTTTGATTTAGTGCCCACTATTTAGGAGGCTAGTAATCGGATCTGAAATTAATTTCATCAACTGATATAATTACTGCATCATCACTCAAGAATTAAGAGAGCAGTCGACTCACCCACAACAAGCGCTTGCTGTTATAAGCAGGATCTCTAAATTTGACATTCGCTGCTTCTGTATTACCAAACTTCAAATGAAACTACTCCTTGAGAATTTTATGATGCAAGGCACTTTGAATGGATACTTTGATGGCGATTTTGTTTTCATTTCTTGCAATAGATTATGAATATTTCTTCAAGTGCACTTATAAATCCCAACCTCTTCGATGCATTCGCCAACAGCAGCAACCAGCTGCTCATTATCTCTCTCCCTTCTCTTGCCAGATTTTTTTGGTTCTTTAGGATGCAATACTTTGGTTTTCAACTCATGCTTAAACTTCTCAACAGTTCTTGATACAAACTTTGCTGTCACTCGCAACTTCTTAGAAATTTACTTTGGCTTCAACTAATCTTCCATATACATTCTTACTATTTCAAGTCGTTTATGTGCAAGCTTTGCTTCTCGAGGCTTTAGATAGAGATTGCTTTCTTAAAGACGATTAGAGTTTTGATGGCTTGCATTTTAAATTAAAGTTAGGAATCCAGTTTGAATCAACTGCGTTGATTGCTTATCTTTAGTAGATCCAGATATCTAAATATAATATGCATTAGAGTGATTCTTAGATTTTAGATTATTCTACTTACCAACTTTGATTTGCGAAAATTATTTAAGAACTGCTCTAGGTATTAGCAGAGTGAATCGTCGTCAAGCAAGCTCTTCAAATCTATAACGTCTTTTAAATATGCATCGATTCCTTCTATTGGTATCTATATGATCAACCCTCCTTGCAAGGAACCTACTTGAGGAGGAACCTCACAAGAGTTGAGGAGAGTTCCAGTCTTGTAAGAATATTTTGCAGGAGCAACCACTTGCACGAAATTCCTTCTTAAAATCACAGGACCCCACTTTGTAATTTGCTTATCTTAAACCATGACTCAACTTTGCTTAATGTTTTGAAATGAATGCTGGCTAAGATGATCGTCACTGACGATCGAGTGTTGCGATAGCTCTTGCAAAGACTGTGAATGCTTTTCAGATTGATCACTAAGGAGATTTTATTTTAGAGCTGCTTTCATTTTTAAATTAGAACTATTTAATACAATAACTAAATTTAATAGTATATTCTATAATTCAAGATTTACATTTATAGTATAAATTAATCTTATAACTACATGCTTATATTAAGCTTAATATTGAGCTATCTTAAGACTATTATTATATTATGTTAATATTAATAATTATCAAACTTACTAATACAGCGCTCCTTCATAATAGATTCGCGATAACAAGTTCTCACTGGAACTTAAGTGCTACAAATCATGGATCAGTAACTTGAGCAATACACAATCGTCTTTGGCATTCAGCTTGCCTTTCACACTATCAGAACCATATAAATCTAAGGTCTATTCCTGGGCGACAACTAAGAGCTTATCTAATTTGTGATCGAAATCATGAACCTCAGGTACAGACCTGCTTAAGCATAAGAGATGGGTTGAGCAATGCATTGCAAGCTTAAACAAGGCTTGATTAATTGCATCTCTTAAGCAATATAATATGCAAAGAGGTTTATGCAACCTCGCAATTGATCCTTTATTATTAATAAGTTATTATTTTATAATCAATAATTATATAAAAGAATGAAGTCAAGTAAAACTACGAAGCAGCACTGCTTCACTTTCATGGATTCCTCTAAAGCACCTGGTGGATACATCATAGAAATATATAAGGCAAGTAATTAATCAATGTTGATGCATTCGCAAAGTATAGGTGATCGACGAGCGATTCAAGAGCACATTCAAAACCCCAAAACCACTTAATGAGGTTTATAAGTGCTTTGATTTGTAGAGTATAGTTGGGGTCTTATTGGAGTTAGAAGAGAAATTAGGCCAATTTTCAAAATGAGAAATAGAGATTTGCGATATTTAGGGTCTATTTATGATGAGAAGTATTTAGATTTACTGCTTAAGCTTAGGTATGGTACGAGTATTAATATATACTAAGTCAAACCAGTACTAAATTATGCAGAAATTGCAAAGCTCTTACACAAGAATGCCTCAACAGTTAGGTATCATTGCTTGTTGGCTGTTCAGCATTATAATTCTGGTACTTGAAAACATCCAGTAAGAAAATAAAAGTTCACTCAGACCCATATTGATTACCTCTGTGACTCTAAGACTTTAAAGTATTTTGGACACTTTCCTCTTGACTAGCGAGCTGTAATGTTTCATCGCAGGTTTTCTGACATGCATATCTCTCCTTAGACTATAGCCAACATTTATAGAAGAAATGGTATTACTTTCAAGACTGTCAACAGAGTGAAGAGAGTGATTGATTTTACAGTGCCATTTTATAGTAATAATTTAAACTATATATATGATTAAAAGTAGAGAGCTATTACTAATAACATCAATTTCATACACGCTGATGAAGCTGTATTCACCTTCAACAACTTTATTAATAAGTCTTGATATAAGAAGTATGATAATATAGAAGTCTACGATTAGAAAGTAAAGGTTATAACCCATGCAATTTTAGCAGGTATTAGTGAAGACTCTGGCTTAGAAAGTTATGTTATTCATCCTCGCTCTATTAAGCGAGAGTAGTACATAGAGTTCCTACATAAGCTGAGAGATAAATACACTGATTAAGAGATCATCCTGTTTGTTGACAACCTCTCAGTTCATAAGACTAAGGAGTCTAAAAAAGCTTATGAAGAGTTAAACATTACTCCTGTATACAATGTTCCTTATAGCCCATAATTTAATGGAATTGAATTCTACTGGAGTTAAATCATAACCCACTACAAGAAACTGCTGCTATATCACCTAATGCATGACTTGCCTATATATACAGTATACCTGATTCAGAGTAGCTGCAAGAGAGTAAACATAGATAAGACAACAGTTTGTGCGAGAGAAGGAAGAATGAATGTTTATAAATAAGTTTTAGATTTAAATGAATGAATAAGTTCACATATTAAACTAACCCATAAAGGGGTTTGGCTTTTTTTTCTTCTCCTCTTCTTATGGCTTGCTTGGGCCCATATTTCTTCTCTTTGTGCCAGCTCCTGCATCTATGTTCATTTCTTCTGACTTTTAAACATCTTTATAAAGTCTCTTGCTCACTTCATAAAT
>ARYC01012399.1:0-18647 GCA_000711775.1 Oxytricha trifallax | reverse complement strand
CATTTTCGTTTATAGATGGTGGCTATAGACTAAGCAGAGATTTTCAACTCAGGGAACTGGCGGTGAAACATAGTAACTCGTTGGTCAAGAGAAAAGTGAGCCCAATACTTCAAGGTTTTTTCATTAATAAGATAATCAATATGCTTCTATAGAAACTTTGACTTCCTCTTAGGCTAAGAATTCAGCTATTATTGCTTTAATTACACAGCTTTCAAGCAGTGAGCGCGAACAGTCGATGGACTACGCTTTAATAGCAGTGAAATAGACTTATAGTTTAGTACTCGTTTGACTTATTCTCTATAAATATCACATCCATATCGCAGTTTAAACACTAAATCTATATACTCTTCATCATAAATAGTCCCCAAAAGCTTGCTATTTTAGTCTCGCATTTAATTAATAACCCCAACCCCTAACAAATTCCCTGCAAATCAAAGCACATATAAACCTCATTAAGGGGTTTTGGGGTTTTGATTGAAAGGATCGAAGTATCATACATTTTTAAAAAACAAGAATTGAAATATATCAACTGGAGACGGTTTTTTTGGCTTGTCTGTCTGCACTTTGCTTAGCATACTATGAGAAAATTCTTAGATACAGGACATTTTTTTAAACCTAGAGCTTAAACGTTTACACTAACCTGTTAGGATATGCCTTCCAATATTTTGTTAGGTTAAAACACTTTCAATGCCTATAAGTATCCAGCCTACACTATATTGCAAATCTGTATCAGTAACAAATTATGAAAAAACAATCACATGATAACTAGCAATTAAAATTCCGATTTCATTTAGGACTTCCATCAAATTTTATGCCTTAGTTATGAATGGCTTCAAACTAAGAAGGTAAATTATTATTAATAGATTTTGTATCATAAATAACTGCAATTAAAATGAAGGGTAGTCGTAGAGTAAAATTGATGATAGATTAAAAAGCAATCTTCGACTGGTATATAATACATAGTAAAGTAGATTGGATTTGACATTAGGCCCATTTAGTTTTAGATTTTTATAAAGTTGGTCAATTTATTTGCTGATATAATTACGTTTTAAGAGTCTTTTGTTGTGTGTCAAAAATAAAAATTATATTTAATTGTCAAAAGCATCCAAATAAGAAATGGATAAAATATAGTGGTGAATGTCATAAGAATGGCAAATAGTGATGAAAAATAGTCACTTTTAGTCTCAAAATTTAACTATAATTATTATTAATATGAATATATTACGTCAAAAAAGTTCAGTAATGAATTTAGATTTAATTCTAAATAGCATTCCAATAGCATTCTGATTATTGTGTTGAAAAATATTCAAATAAAAATTTGAAATATTTTTTATAATAATTTGTAAATATTCTTTCATATAAACGAATGTAGATCTTTTTAAATCTGTACAAATTATTACAAAAAATATTTACATTGTTATCTAAGAGCTAATGATCTTGAGCATAAGACAAAAGACGATTGAAAAGATTAAAACCAAAAAGTAAATAAATATACTACCCAAGTTTGTAATTGAGTTAGAAGTGGTATAGCTTAATAAAGTTAATTCTGTAAAATATTAGAAGTTGATTTTAAAAGATATCCAAAAGTTCAAAGTTTTATAAAGTTTCTGAATCTGAAAAACTAAAAATTTAATTTTCAAGATCTTGTGAAGGTAGTATATCAAACTAAGACATATCAATCATTAAACTGTAAAAAAGTATTTAAAATCTCAAAATCTTTTATTATTAAGTTGATATTTTGTTAAATTTTCAATAATTTTTATTGACAGTTTTAATATTTTCATTTTTTTATGAAAATATATTTTACGCTACATAAATATTTTAAATATTTTTATGATTATATGTAGAGTGAGTACGATTTATCTATATTTTAATGTTTATTCAAATACAAATAAAGCTAATCCAATATTTCTATAATATGTATTATATTTTTTTAAATATAGAAGAAAGTTTATCAAAAGATTTTATTGCCATTTTTTAAATTATAAAATCTTTTCATAAATTTCAAATTAATTATAAAGTATTTGTAATATATCAATTAATTTGAGGTTTATTGTATTAGATGGAAAATCAAAGTTAATCAGCGGTATATGCACAAGTAACTAAACCACATTTATTAAACTCCATAAAAATTAAAGCGAAGCTGATCTAAATTAAAAAAACTTGGTTTTAATAATATTCTTACAATAGCAAGTTAATAAATAGAATAGGACGTCTATCCTAAAATAAAACTCGATTTATATTTTATACAATTTCCCTATAAATTACTATTTTTATTATTAAACCTAAAGATCTTTTGTAAAATTATACAAGCTTTTTAAAGAAAAAGTTTCAACATCAATATTATAATGTATAGAATACCAAAAAAATTTAATATATGATATGTCTTTTGTTTCTCATAAAATGTTTCATATAAAAATAATAATATATTTGATTAAATAACAATTTTTTTTAAGAAATAAAATTGCTTTAATTGTGTAAATTCATAATGAGAAAGGGAAAAAATGATAAGAACTATAAGCCCTATTATTTCAAATTATTTTTGAAAAAATAATGTGTTTAAATTCGAAAAAATTCTGGAAAAATTTTCAATCATACTCCTCAATATAGTAGAATAAAACATTGAACTCAGAGATAAAGCTCCTGAAGATCCTGAACTCAGTAAAAAAGCTGTTGCACCTATTAATTATTATAAACTCTGAAAATATATACCGTCTGATTATAACTATTTTGGAATTTATTTTTTTATTGTATGATCTTTTTCAATAAAGAGACCTGTAGGCTTTTCCACAAAATATCTATTTGCTAAGAAATTTACTTTCAAATTATAATTATATAGTTTAATAAAAAAGCAATTAATCGGAATTTTATAAATAATTATTTTAAATTATCTCTATCCTATAATCGGAATAAACTTAAATTGATATTTACAGATGCAGAAACTTTACTTGGATCTTCAAATATCAGTTAAATTGTCATGGTATATGTGAAATATATTTTATTTTTAAATATAATCAATTTCTAAAAAATAATAAATCAAATCTAGACAAAAATTAATTATTTCTTAAATTCCAAAGAGAATTTCTATAAAGGATTTAGAGTTGCAAATATTTTATTTATAAAATTTGAAATAATTAAGATAAATATTTAAATATGTTTTGTTTTTTTATTCCCTTCTGCTCATTGCTTCAGAAAATTAAATAATTAATAGATTAAAGTAAATATTTATTTATAATTAAAAATAGGTTGTCTTTAAAGTTTTAAAGTCCTTATTAACATTTATATTTAGAGAACCCCAAAATTTATTGAATAGTATTTTTTAAACTCATTTAAAAAATTAAAAACTTTTGATACTTAATACAAAGTCGGCTACACAATCGGAAAAACTTTAATTTTTTATGCATAATCCAATCAAATATATAACTCAATAATTTATAAAGTTATTTACAATCTATGTATTTCAAAGTTTAATAAATAAAGAACAAGCAAAGATTTTTAACTTAAGAATATTCTACTAAAACTCTTTCAGAATATGAACAAATCATAATATTTTTAGTAATGCTATTAATTTTATATAAATTTATCAATTATAAAATTCTATAATATATTTTTTTTATATATTTTATCCCAATATGTCTTTTTTTTAGGGTACTCTAAATTTATATAATATTTATATAATCTTTATAACTTTCTTTTTTACTTTATTTGGGTTTAATTATTAAAAAGTATGAAAGATATATGTTTATTTATCTTATACTATAAATAGTTTACTAAAATTGTGCATGATCTACTTTTATAAAATGTATATAATATTATTAAGAAAAAAGTATATAAGACAGATTAGATTTTAATATGTTTTAAGAAAAAATTATAAAATCAAATTTCATATGGTCAAAAGCGGGTAATGTTAAATATCATAACTTTTTACAATAAAATTAGGTTAAATCTTAGTATATTTTAAAGAATATTTATTGATTAATCAATTTAATTTTACTTATATTTTACAAATTAATAAAATATAGCTAATATTACTGTTAAAATCAATTACCTCCCATGTAAATTTTAGATCTTTTTTTTAAGAATCTTCATAATCTAAGATTTGTATTTGTAAAACTTAAAAAAGTTATAGAATATTTTTCACTCTAAAAAATACCTAAATACATTAAATTATAAAAACTTTATCATCAAATTTCCAATAGTTTAAAGGGATTTTAATTTCTTAATTGAATTAAATTTTAGTTTTCCCTTGCATATCAATTGAATTAATTTTAGCTTTGAAGTCAGTCGAGATTAGATTTTTATGAATATAATCTAATTATTAATAACTTATAGATTTTTATCTGTAATGAATATATCTGTGTCATACTCTATTTTAGTTTCAGTTTTTGTCACAATGATTTTAAGTTCATATTTTTGAAAAAGCTATGATGGATTGTCATCTGCTAGCGTCAACTTTATTTTATATTCCCCTGTTATAGTTAAATTTGTTGGACTGATTCTGAACTTTGGATATTACCCCTTTACAAATGGGGCTACTTGGTTTATTTAATATTTTTAATTAATTATGGTTCAGTTAAATATCAAATAGAATGGTCTCATCGTTATCACCATCTTAAGTATCAGGAAACTCATAATCCAAGCTTGTCCATTGAGCCACATATATATTTGGCAATGGTCTAACAAAGGAAGGAGGTCCATTATTAACTGCAACGAATTTAATTGGAATTACAAGTAGTCCTTGTATAGGATAAGTTTCATTCGGATTATATAATTTATAAATATGTAAATATTTAATTCTAAACATCAAGCGTGATATTCAATTTGTGAAGAGGATTAAACCCCAGCTTTTTGTTACTTGTATTGATAATTATTTAGGTATTTAAAATTAAATAATGTATATTAAATTTTAGACCATTTGTGTGGCATTACTAATAAATTCGATAAATTTAAAACATTTATATTTTAATTTACCTCTACCCATTATCAAGGAATTATGCATTTAGCTTAAGTCTAATGTCTAAGCCAAAGCATTGTCTGCATTTATTTTGTATTCGCCCTAATAAGATTAACAATCTTGATTTAGAATAAAATTCGAAACATGTATTGCCATTTCTCCACTTCCAATTATTATTAATTATATCATATTATAGACACAAATCAACACTTATTTATTAAATCCAATTTTGTAGATGATACTTTCAGTTCTGATGTCTTTTGGATTTGGCTTTACTTCAGAGACATAACAATCATATTTGTACCTAATGAATACCTTAATAATTTATTGTAAGATACTTTTATTAATAGTTGACTATTTTAATTAATATAATCTTAATCTATGCCTCAGTTACTTATGGATAGCCTATTGAACCATGGATATAAAAATTATTCCTAGCATCTTTCATAGTTAAATTGCTAGTCTACTATATTTTACTAATCTATATTAAATAATTTCTAATTAATTATTTTTTATTTTAATTTAAAGTCTCCACCTTGATTTATCGTTTTAAACCATCAAATTGAATATTATTAAAGTTATTAGCATTTGCATATTCAAAAGTGAGATACTAAAAATATAAAATAAAATTTTTTAAATTGAGAAGGTTATAGATTATTTTCCCACAATCATCATCAGCTATTTAGGTAAATTCTTCAAAATATAAAACATGGTAATTATTTATAATTTTCAAAAGGAATAATAAGTTATCCTGATAAAATTTAGTAATCATAGATCTATTGAGATAAAGCTTTTGAAGCATTTAACTTATTATCTTTGCAACCTATTCCGATTGTTACAATAAATTAAGAATCTTTAAAAATGTTTCTCAAAATTTAACTTTCATTAGAAAATTCATTAAAAAATTCTATAAAGTTTAAACCTCTTAATACAACTTTATTTTATAATGTTGTCATTGTATTATCCTCTAAGTATTAAGACATGTATTCCTTTTTAAGTGACATCTGTAGTGTAAAATGAAATTCCTTTATTTTACAATTAAATGTCAGCGAAAGAGGGCTTAGTTAAGTTTGATTAGAATAAAATTTTATAGGTTGTCAAAGCGCAATAAGAAGTTTAATAATTACTTAAATTACTTAAAAATTAATATATTATTTAAGGGGCAATTGAAAAAATTTTGTCATAATAGATTGTTTTCGAATTTTCCGAAGTAAAATAATTTACATTAGACAAGCTGTTTTAAGTTATTATTTGAGCTTCTGAACATGAATCCGTAATTTTTAATTTGAAAAGTATAGTTTTAAGTTCTATTTGATTGTTAGACCAAACAATTTTAAGAATATTAATTAAAAAAATTTTTTCTCAATATTTTAATTTAAAAGTAATCTTGATACTATAATTGTTCACTTCCCAAGCTTATGAAAGAATCAATGTAACAGTTTTAAGATTTTCATTTAAATTTATCATTGCACTGCTTAACACTTCTAGAGTTTATGCATCTTGGAACTATATGTTATAAAATAATTAAGATTAGTAATACAAAATAATCATCCTTTTTATAATAATGGTGCAGCTTAATGTCTAGTCAGTAGACCATATTAAGTTTTGAAGCAAATGGGTTTTATTTGTGTTAAATTAAATTAAAATTAAAATTAGTAAATCTTAAGTGTCCTAAATGTCAAAAGTTCCTTGATTAAAATTAAATTTTAATTTATATAAATAAATAAATTTAATATGATCTACTGTATAAGGATCTACGGTAATAACAGTGCAAGCACAATCACATAAAATTTCGATTGTATGAGTTATATCAAATACTTTTTATTGGAGAATAGAAGTTTGTAATTTTGCTTACATTTTCAAGACTAAAGTACCTTTATCATTATAATTAATCTTAATTCTATAATAATAAATAATATGCTTTAAAATATTTAAATCACTTATTGAATTAGACTCAAAGATTATCTACCCTGTTGGATCAAATTTAACCATGTTACAAAAAATAATTATAAAATAAAAATTTTATTCAAATAAAAATAATTTTGAAAGAGATAAATTAATTAATTCATGTTTGAATTTGAGCATCCTTATTAGCAACTAAAGCTTATAGTAATCCCAATTATATAATATTAAATAATTTTTAATTGAATATTTTAAAGGTTACTTGCACATCTATCTCCAAATATAAGAGGCAAGAATTTTAAATATAATGAATCTCATAATAAATTATATTATGATTATTTAGGATTATTTCTTAAATTAAAGAGTTAGACATATAAGAATGTTATTTGTCCTGAAAAAATGAGATAATTTGGCAAGATAATTAATATTCCTATACCCCTTAATAATTTTTATGGTTTTAATTATGTAATATTTTAATACGAAGCTTAGATTTGAATAAATGTCATTTAATATATTACTAATGCAATTTATTTTTTTATATTATGTTATAATTCTAAACTTTCACAAAATAAATTATACAGAGCAAATCTTTTTGCTTTTCTTTTATAAAATTAAAAATATATTAAGATTTAGCTTAGTTTATAATAATAGTTGAAAATTAGAATTTTTTACAAAAATAAAAAAAGAATAGATTTCAATCAAATTGAAAGTATAAATAATTTAATATTCAAAATATGATTCAAGATATTTGTTCTTCCATTTCTTTATAATAATTATAATTTAAATTAATAAAATCGTTTATTTCAAACAATGTAAATTTTTCATATATAATTTATAGAATTTAATTGATTTATTATTATTTACGAGTAAAAAATTATTCAGCTAATTTGTATTGGAAAAATAAATAAATTAAAAATTTTGCTTAAAGCTATTTTAAGTAAAAAGTAATATGTTTTTAAAACACAAAAATATTTAAATATTGTGAAGAATATATTAATTTTAAAAATTGTATCAGATTATTAATAATTAACATTAAAAATAGATAGTTTCATTATGTTTAAATAAAAAATTTACCTATATTAAATTGGATTAAAGAAAAATGTTTTAATCGTTTTGGTAAATTTATTTTATAATTGTAAAAATACATTAGAATTTGGAAAATTAATTATAATTAAATTAATAATAAATCAAAATCGTGGCAGTTAAAGTTGCCAATTTGAATGATCTTGGGCTCATTCGATAGGGAATTTGAAATTAGCTGGACTTTACTATTGGCGGTACTATTTTATCGCATCCCTGGAGCGAGATAACTTCACTTTAATGTAGGGTATAATTTATTGAATTTAGATGTGTTTAATTAAAGTTAAGTTATCTCGCTCCAGTGATGCGATAAAATAGTATCGTCAATAGTAAAGTCCAGCTAATTTTGATTTCCCTATCGAATGAGCCCAAGATCGTTCAAATTGGCCAACTTAACTGCCACGATTTTGATTTATTATTAATTTAATTATAATTAATTTTCCAAATTCTAATGTATTTCTACAATATTATAAAAAAATAGACTAAATACGAATATTTATATTTATTGGCATGCAACTTTTGAAAATCTTGATAATTTTAAGTTCAAATTTAATAAAAATATATGATGACCCACCCTAATAATCATCAGTCATATAAAGAGATGGTGAAGCAAAGCTTTCATATGCACAATCTATTTAGAATATCAAATTCACTTCATATTCATTTGATATATTCAAAACCAATTCACCAGTTTTACTTGAGTTTTTTATTATTAAAAATATGCTATTGAAGCTACATAATAAAGATTTATATATAAAATTAAGATTTGAATTTCATTAATTTAATAGTGTGTATGCGTTAATTGCTGTCGATTTATGAAATTTAATTTTTTAGTACTATTGTTTAAATTAAAATATAGATGTGACGATAATAGTATGTAATTTAAACTTTTTTAATTTGCACTTCTGTATAAATTTTGCTTAAAATATCTCATACAACTATAAGATATCATCGCTTGTAAACTTTAAATTCAAAAAATAGCATCTTTCTTCTAAGCCTAATAAACTTCAAATTTACGTAAGCATCATATTGCTATCCTCTAAATGATAAGACTCTTAAGTACTGGGCCCATTTCTTTCCTACTCTTAGAGCTGAGATTTTCTATCACGAACATCCTGACAAACATATCTCTGCCTAAAACATCTTTGCCTAATCTATAGCTAACATATCTAAATAAATTTGTACATCTCACATGAAAGTTATAGTTACTTAGTAATCATCAGGTTTAAGAACTTTTAAAAATTTTCAATTCTTAAAGCCTGATCTTGCTCATTTAAGGTTAGTTTTATTGATCAACCATTTTATTGAATTTAATTTTTAATTTAATTTCTTATTTATTTCTCTATATATTACAAACATCTTGATCATTTTGTCGAGGGACAATTATCATCATTATTGTCCCTCGACAATTTTTTCTGATCATTTTCAGGTATTTTTTAGTTATGTATTTGAAAAATTCTTAATTAACTTTGAATAATTCTTGATAGATTTAGGTATATTCTTGGAGGATTCAGAATAATGTTTTTTTTTTTTCAAAAAAAATTTTTTTCCCTAAAAAAGTCAGATAAGGAATCAAAAATAGGCACCCAAAAAAAGCAAAAAAGATTAGTGATAAATCTATATGGAACTATGATAATCAAAATGGATTTTTGGGATTCATGATTTTTGGTAAGTAAAAATGAAAAAAATGTGATTAAAAAAAAGTTTTTTAAAAAAGTTAATTAAAAATGGGGCAGGGATTATAGCATCGGCCACGAACGAGCTTCAAACTTTAACATTTCTAAAATTATATTTATTCATAAATTATATATAGGCATGGCAAAATCTTCTAAAGTTGATGCTTGAAGTTCAAGCAGGTCAAAAAATTTTGGGAGGTTTTGAACCTTATGAATACTTTTAAAAATGATAATATCTCCCTCCCTAAATAGGCAAGAACATTCAAATTATAATAATTTAGTTGATAATAGATGAAAGCTTACCTTGCTATACCAAGTATCTACAGAGTTCTATTTATAAATACTTTTGCAATTTAATCTTGAGATTAAATTATCTTCATTACATCCTTCATACCCTGCATCGTGATCTACTATTTATAAATGTTTATCAAATCAAAATTATGGATATCATTTTAAAACTAACTATTATTTTACTTAATAAAAATCTCTATATGAAGATTAATCAGAATGAGACAAATAGAGAAACTCATGGAACTTTCTCCAAGTTTAAGAATTTGACTTCCATTTGATCAAATTCTTCATTAAATTGCTTCTCATAATAATTAATTTGACTATGTGGTGTTCCTTATTTAATAAAACTTAGTATTTATGGTACATTTTAAAAAAGCTAAATTTTTTACTGTACATCCTATATTACTTAAACATCTTTAGGAGTTCTTTTTAATAATATAAAACATATTTAGTGGATTTCAATGAATAAAGATTATGAATTATCATTCATTTTATCTCCAAAATTAAAATGAGAAAGAAAGTATTATTTATGAGAAAAACCTTATTTATAAATCTGCTAAAAAACAAACTAGAGCTCAATCTTGGCTTGCTGGGTCTATTTCAAAAATTTCTGCTTTTTCTTCATTAAATAATAAAATCTTTCAATATATCTAAAAAGCTCATTTTGAAAAGAGTTTTGCAATAAGTTTGAAGTAATAAATATCGAAAATAGAGGGGTTTTCCTTAAAAAAGATAAATTCTTATATTAGCTTAAACAAGTAATGATTAAAATGTTCATAAAAGAAGAGAAAGATCTCCCTGTCTCTGAAAAAGTAAATTATCATATCAAAGTTGCAAGAAGTGGACCTCCTATATCAAACATAAAAGATATTATAGAATGCAATGAAAGTCATCAATAATGAGGAATAATTGAGAAAAAGTAATACCTCATAGGAAGTTTGCAAATAAAAGCGGTTCATTCAATTATTACTTCAAATAATATGATAAATTTCCATATTTAAATATGAGTATCAATTACTTAATAAGACTAGATATTTAAAAAAACAATATTATTAAACTCAATTTATTTATGCTTACACAAGCTAATTATAAGTATGATTGCATACCAACTTTTTATAGCTTAATTTTTCTATATTCTTAATAGTTTGTAAAGTTAGTTATAATGCAATTTTTTTCATTCAAATTCTCAAGCTTCAACTTTTATAAACGTTGAAGCTTGTTGAATAATGATGATATTTAATAATCAGATTTATACTTATTATTAAATTATATATTAAAATATATTTAAAAAATGGAGGGATGTAGATATTTTGAACTTAAATTCACCTCCTCCAACAAACAAAATTCTAGTTTGCATGGTTATTTATAAAGGTAATTTTTCGCCAACTACTATACTAAATACACTTAGAGATTACATTCAAGTTAATAGGGGACGGATTAAATACCTTTTTTCATATTTAAGAGTTTGTATTCTTTAGATAATATGCTTGGAGATTTGAAGCCTGAAAGCATTACGATTCATTTTTTTTCTTTTGAAGTTGGTAAATAATATTTAAAATAGATTTTAAAGTTGAATGATCTAGACTATTTAACTTCTTAGGCACTGCTGGATAGTTTTCACAGAGAAAGTAAATTAGAGTGATTGGGTTTATTATAATATTGAATTTGGGCTCTTGCAGCAAAATTGTTGAATTCAATATTCTAAGAAATTAATAATGCTGCTGTATTGGTGAAAAAAAATTCAAAGGAAAAATACAGTGTTACCTTGATTGAATACTTAGAAGAAGAAAAAATATAACAAATTGTAGAAAAATAACCCTAAAGTCAAACCACAGGTCTGTTCTGAACCAACAATCGACAAAATAATATAATGGATAGGAGAAATCAATTAAAAAGTTTAGCCATAATTTTAATTACTATATGATGATTATTTAAAATAAATTTTCTCTTATCTATCAAATTTATATCATATTTAAACCCCATTAAAGTAAATGTTTATTTATTATTTTTATCAATCAAAATTTAATAAAACTTAAATGGGGTCTTTGAGTTTTGATTATGACCAGGAGTTTTGCCAATAATTTTTACTATCATATTGCTATCTAAGAGATATTATTAATCTGGAATATCATTGCTGTATATAAATAAAGAAAAAATAATTGATTTATATATAGTATACGATAAATTATTCCTTAATGTAATTATATTATAATTGTTAAATCTTTTTTTATAAATTATATTTTTTATTCATTCTATCGAATTTTAAACTATTATACTCCATATTATATACATATTATAAAAATTATTTTTATGAATTGAAAATTGATTATTATAGAGTTTATAAAAATTTGTTTGTAAAGTATCAAATGTTTAACTTTTCGATTTTTTTTTATATTGTAATTTTAATTCTTAAAGAGGAAAATTTCTTACCCCAAAACTCCTATATGCACCCAATAAAGGGAAGTTTCCTCCTTTACTCCTCTCTCTGATCTTTCTAGCCTCTTACATAAAATATAATTTTTATAAATTTCTAGAAAATTTTATCATAAATTATAATCAAATTATTCATAATTTGGACATCCAATATTTTTTTCTGTCTTAATAAAAATGGCAGACTCTTTTTAAAAAATCACATTCAATATTTATTGATTTAATCAGTTTAATATTATATTTTCAATATATTATGAGATATGGGATTATTATAATTCTTAAATATTATATATTAAAATAAGTTATTTAGCAAAAGTCATGGTAATTTTTTTAAAAAAATTGCGATTTAAATTATTCAAATATATTTATTTACAAATAATATAAATCTTAATGTAATGGACGGGAAACTGCTTTGGGCAGTAAACTATCTCCCCCCATTCTTAATTTTAAAAATACAATTTATAAATCATTAATTTTCAAAGATAGATTCATATTTCTAAATAATACATACATCTTGAGTTATTTTTTGAATAAAAATATTTATAATTTCTCAACAAAACATTTTATTTACTTTAATTTTATTTCGTCATAATAAAAATTTATCTTGATATGTACAGCTTTATATTTTTGTATAGTCTTATGTATTGCTTGTTTTCAAAAGGATAAAGGGAAATTACCTGATCTACTTGTTCGTAACTTGCATTAACTAAAGTGTAAATAATTAATAATCACAAACATTTTAATGTACTCAATCGGTGGGCAGCTTGATGAAGATTAATTGTAAACCATATCTTAAATTAAAAGTAAAATTTCCCCTTAATTCAATGTGTAAGTTTAATAATTTAATTTTTTTATTTAAAATGAAATAAGAAGTCTAAGGTGAAGACAATTTATTTGGAATTGTTATCTCGTGATTCTCACAAGGACCTAGGGGAATAGTTACATCTCCACTAATATTTAAGGCAAAATTTATAGAACTAGACATTCCATATTTGTTTCCGACCAAAGTCAATTTAAAATTACATTTAATTAATAAACTTATTCACTCAATGTATACACTCCAATTAAGACTGGATCAACTGGTCTTATGATAATGCTATAATTTGATTGATCAACGTAAAATAGAGGATTCCCAGTAAACTTATAGAATATTTTTAAATTATGAAAGAATAAATTTAAAGTAATTTTAATAGTAACTAAATTATATATAATAGAGTGATAGCCTAAATTTTATAAAAATGTTGAGAAATAAAACCCCGTTAGTCTATTAGGTATGAAAATTGGGGATTAAGATTAATAAAATAAAATTATAAATGGCGTAAAATATTAAAGTTTTAGTTAATATTTAAAACGATTGGATCGATATATTGTCTCAATAAATTTAACCAATTAAGGTGAGTAAATTTGTTTTTAGCCAAATTATATTTAATTTACACCAATAATAATTAAATTTTAATTTAAGAATTCTTGATCTCCATTTTTCATTTCTAATTGACTAACTGCGTTTTATATCTATAAGTTTATAATTAAAATAGATTGCATAATTTAAGCCATTGCACTCTGTACCTTCTAATAACCAAGGTTTAAAAAACCTTTTTCTTATAAATTAAATAAAAAAAGTTATATCAGAGTAATTTTTTAAAAAAATTAAATAATCAGTTAATCTTTAAATTGAAGATGAATATAAAAAAATTATCAATCTAATATATAACATATTAAAACTAGTTTTAACTCTATGGAACTTAAAGAAGACCACGCTATTAGCTGTATAATCACAAAAAATGAAATGAAAAAGAACAAAAATAAAATTTAATTGTAAATAAGTCTAACCTACTAAAACCTTTGAGTACTGGACAGAGACTTACAGTCAAAATCAAAAGAAAATTAAACGAACATTAATTTTGAAAATTTTATATAAATCATAAAGAGATTCACACTACTTGCTTCCAGCTAAACTATTTATTGTCAGCTAATTCTACTAAAAAATATAGTCCTTATGGTTCGTCATGAAATCAGGAAGAAAAAAATCTTTATTAAATTAGGCTAAAGTCTTTTTGGATTTTTATGATGCCATATAGTCAATCTCGAACTAGTATTTGTGGATAAAATTCAAATCAGAAGCCTTCAAAGAACAATATTCTAAATCTAAAAAAGGTAAGGCTATATCTCTATGAAATAACAGCAATGACTAGAAAAAGTAAAAATAGCTGAAACAACTAGGTGCTGCTACTGCTGAAATTAAAAAAGTCTACAAGGAAGCAACTGTTGTGATTGTTACGACAATGAAATTGTCTTCTAGAATTTGAATTTATTTCTTGCTATAAATTATTGATAAATTCTTATATTTCATTTTATTTTATTTACCATAGTTTTCTAACATGGATGTTTTTATTTTTCGATTTTATATATTACTCGAATCACAGTTAATTTTGTTAAAGAGTTTTTTGGTTTTAATTGAAAAGTTAAATAATAAATTTTATTCCATATAAGTTATTACGAGTGGATCAGAATTATTTAATTAAATTATTTTTTAAAGAACCTAGCATATACTCTTAGTCATTTATTTAAGTCTTTTCCACTATAGCACAGTCAAAGAGAAATCTCTATTTGAAGGAAGTATTTAGTGAATAATGATAATTTTATTCTTAAACATTGATTTCAGTAAACTTTGCTTTATTTTCTGAAAAATGTTAAAACTTTAACTAATCCTCAACCTGTGATTGGAATATTTAAATTAAAAAAAAGAAATATTTACTTCTCAACTTCAGTATCCTTATAATTTGAATTATGTTCTCATTATATTTAAAATTTTGCTTGACTATTTATTATTTAGAAGATAGAAATCATCATTAAACATATATTTTCTATTTTAATTTTAAATCTTGACCAAATATAATAATTATAAAATGTAAAAGAATTTATATTACTTTTTTTTAAAATTGGGGATTTTAGATAGATAAATTTTTTCTTATATTTAGATAATCTTAGTTTTGGTTCAAATATATTTATATATTTAAATATTTAATTCGCATTTCAATATATTTATGAACTATAAATTATTTGGAATAATCATAATAGTATTTAAAATAATATATATACAAAATAAAAAGTATAATACCTTAAATTATTTCATTAAATATTTCTAATAATATTATTTATAAAATTCTATATAATTAAAAATAATTTTTACAATCATCACAATCAATAATCTTATAGTCTCTGTTTTATATCCCATCATATTTCCTTATACTTTAATGAATTAATCCTACTCTTTATTCAATATTAATTTCTTACTACTTTAAATTATTAAATTTAGTTTATTAACAATCTATCTTGTTTATTAATTTATTTAGATATTTTATATATATAATTTTATAAATCTTTAAATCAATAATTTCTCAAAATTCTAATTCTAAATTATTACTTTTAACTAAAAAGAAAATGTTTTTCTTAATCATTTTAAAAGATTATCTAAGATATTATATAAATGATAGTAAATAAAAATAAGATAAAATCTTTCCAAATTTTTTTTTCTTGGCTTTAATTATTCTTATTAATTCAACTATAATTTAAAAATTTATTTTTAAGATATGAAAATATGCGTAAGAAATATTTTGAAGAAAATCAATAAATTATTTAAAGTTAACTATAACTTTATTCAGTCTTAGAATCATTCGATACAGAAATAAAATAAACTCTCTTTAAATTAATTAAAACCCGAAAAACCCCTACTGGGGTTTAAGCCAGCCAGATAATTATTAGTTTTTACTTCAACCTTTTGAACCAATCAGTCAACCCTCCCGAGAGCAGATTTACATGCGAATTTATTATCACACTCTTTACAAAAAATACATCTTTTCTTCTTTCTCTTTATCCTCTTCAACCATTTTTATTAGTACCTCGAATTATGTATATAGCCTTGCATATCTATTTTACATTAGAATTGTGAATCATTGTCTGAAACTTAAGGAAAGTCATTTCAGGTAACAATTTTCTTAGATTAATAAAGAAAGCTTTTGCTGTCTATGGCGCTATCTAAATAAGTTACCGCTCATTATATAATTACTATTAATAATTTAATTATAAATACTATTAATTGTTTATAAACTAATTAAATTCTATTTTTATATATAAGTAAGAGCATATCCTCAAAAATTTACATAGGTTTAATGAGAACAGATTGCAAGACATTATCGTCAAATTCCTTAAACTTTGAGATAATTTATATTCTAATTCTATTATTTTAATCATTAAAATGCACCAAGATGTGTTGCTCCTAAATTTTTTCTTGTAAATTTAGGAGGGGAAGGTTTTAAACTTTAATTTTTTTTAATGCACCACCTAATTCAATTTGAGCTTTAATTTAACCTCCTAATTAAGTTTTAAATATTAGGAGTACCATCAAATTAAATTAATTATTAGGAGTAATTTAATGGAGAAAGTTTGTTTAATATTGGAAGCCAGACTGTGAAACTTGGAGAAGGTTTCTCCATCTTTATATATATAGGTGATTTAGGTTAATATTAAGGTGGATCTCCTATTTAGTATTAATATTCTAGTAAGTTCAGAAAGAATATCTATTTTTTTTAATTTCATAAACATTTATAGGAACTGGAAGCATAATGGAGTCTATGAATGATGAGAATTCAATCTCAAGGGTTAATAGTAAATTTGGAAGTTAAGAAGACCATTAATTTTATTTGATATAGCAAGGTAAGTTTTCATCTCTTTTAAACTTAATAACAATAGTTGGGTTACTTAGAATGGAACTAAGATCTCATTCTTAAAAGCCTTATTAAGTGAAGAGAAAAAAGCAATTAAAACTAATAAAATAAAGTTGATTGAGATTCCTAACTATACAGAAATCTCTGTAACAAATTTTATGATGATGAAATGAATGATCCAAATTTTGCTATATATCTACCTTCTAAGATACAAGAAGTTGACAGAAAAAAACTTCTATTTTGGTGTACTTGGAGCTTTAGAACTAGAATACTTAAATGAAGTTATTTAATAGCTTACGAGAAACGATACAGCATTTCTCTTGAAAAAAAGAGAAGCAAGGAATTAAAATCAGCAAGACCTGGCTCTAGAAACTGCAGAGGCATACATTTATCTCTAGTAAACTTAGTCTTCTAATTTTATAGATAAATCTGGAACTACTATATATTTTATGAAAGATTGCAGCAAATTATACTGAGAGAGTAAGTCTCAAGTAAAGCATGAACTCAAGCAGAGACTATACAATGATTTAAGAAAGTCAGATGAGATGAACATAGATGCAAGACCAGACACTGAGATATGAAACATCAGACCAATGAAACCATAAGAGGAAGAAAAAAGTATACAAATTCTTTAAAGAGTTCATTTAATAAGTGAACTTAGTAATTTACTTAAATAAAAAATTTATTTATAAACACAAAATTTCTCATCGCTGACTCGTTTAACAGCACTCTTTATAAAATTGACTGCATCTATACTATCATTCTTCAAATGATAGAGCAGAAATTTCTTATAATGACTTATCAATAGCACCTAGTAAAACTCAATTTCATTGAAACAGGATGAAAAGTACATTAATTACAAGTTTTATGTTTGTCTATCATATTCATTATTTGAATCTTTTTAGTTTTATTAAAAGATAGCTGTCTACAAATTAAATAATCTCTTACCTGCGTAAAAGTCTCTGAGTTATTGCAAAAACTTGATTGATTATTCAGACTTTATAGAACTAGGGTGAATAACATAAGTCTCTTGGCCACTATTTTCGCTTATTCCACCAAGTATAGCATTAGTTTAAACCCTTATCCTTTTAATCATAACATTCTATGTTACTGAGCTTGATATAAAGGTATTCAATGTAAATACTGCTTCATCAGCATTTATGAACTTAATATTATGATCTTAAGCCCTTTGCATTTAATCGAATATATAATTTAAATTAGTTTTGTAAAATGGAACACTAAAGTCAATCACTCTCTTCATGCGATTTGCTGTCTTGTGAGATAATCCATTCTTTTTATATATGATAGCTATGGATTAAGCAGAGATGCGAAGCTTAGGAAATTGATGATGAACATCACAGCTCTTTAAGTGAGAATATTTTAGAGCCTTGTCAAAAATAAGATAGTCAATATGATGCTGCTAGAATTTAAAGTGTCTCTTAGAGTTAGAATTAAGATGTTAACTTTTTAAATTCATGCTAAATGATAGTGACATCTAACAGTAGCAGGAGATTCATAGAGCTGCCTTGCTATAGACGTGACATGGAATTTATAATAGGCGTGAGTTGACCTCTATAATCATCAAATCCA
>ARYC01012397.1:0-13444 GCA_000711775.1 Oxytricha trifallax | reverse complement strand
GCGCAGGCCTCCGACGCGCTGCATGCGCTGCACGGCTACCTGCGCCGCACCGAGACCGACGCCGACCAGTTGCAGGCGCTGGACGAACGCCTGGGCCTGTGGATGTCGCTGGCCCGCCGCTACCGCCGCCCGCCCGAGGAGCTGCCCGCCCTGCTCGCCAGCTGGCGGCAGGAACTGCAGACGCTGGAAGCGCAGGCCGACCTGGCCGCGCTGGAACAGGCCGAGCAGCGGGCGCGCCAGGCCTTCGACAAGGAGGCACGCGCCGTCGGCCAGGCCCGCAAGAAGGCCGCCCCCAAGCTGGCCGCGGCCATCACCGAAGCGATGCAGGGCCTGGGCATGCAGGGCGGCCGTTTTGCCGTCGAGCTGCAGCCGCTGTCGCAACCAGCGCGCCACGGCATGGAGGACATCGCCTTCCTCGTCGCCGGCCATGCCGGCGGCACGCCGCGGCCGGTGGGCAAGGTGGCTTCGGGCGGCGAGCTGTCGCGCATCGCGCTGGCCATCGCAGTGACCACCAGCCAGTTGGGCACCGCGCAGGCGCTGATCTTCGACGAGGTGGACACCGGCATCGGCGGCGCGGTGGCCGACACCGTGGGTCGCCTGATGCGCCAGCTCGGCCGCGATCGCCAGGTGCTGGCGGTGACCCACCTGCCGCAGGTGGCGGCCTGCGCCGACCACCATCTGCGCGTGGCCAAACGCACGCTCAATGCGGCGACCGCACAGGGCGGCAAGCCGCAGCCGGTCACGGAAAGCACGGTCGCGCCGCTCGACGGCGAAGGCCGCATGCAGGAGATCGCCCGCATGCTGGGCGGCGAGCGTGTCTCGGCCGCCTCCCTCGCCCATGCCCGCGAAATGCTGAGCCCGCAGGAAAGCTGACGACGATGAATCCCTCCATGGACCTGGTGCTGATCACCGGCATGTCCGGCTCCGGCAAGTCGGTGGCCCTGGCCGCGCTCGAGGACGCCGGCTATTACTGCGTCGACAACCTGCCGCCCGAGCTGCTGGACGACTTCATCCGGCTGCAGAAGGAGAACCAGGCGCCGCTGGTGGCCGTGGCCATCGATGCGCGCAGCGGCACCTCGCTGTCGAAGGCGCCCATCCGCCTGGCGGCGCTGCGACAGGAGGGCATGGCCGTGCGCTCGCTGTTCCTCGACGCGACCACCGAAGCGCTGGTGCGTCGCTATTCCGAAACGCGGCGCCGGCATCCGCTGTCGCGCCAGCACGGCGGCGTCGACGCGCCGGAGCAGGAGCGCGCGCTGATCCAGGCCATCGAGCTGGAGCGCGAACTGCTGGCCGAATTGCGCGAAGGCGCCGACCTGATCGACACCAGCCTGATCCGCCCGGCGCAGCTGCAGAGATTTATTTTAAATAAATAATAAATTAATTAGGTGTTTATTTTAACCGTATATTCTTTATGCAATAACTTAACTTAAAATTTAATAAAATTGTTGAATCAACATGATAAAAACTTTTTCAATAATATTATTATTTTGTTTCTACCTAAGACTAAGTATACAATACAATAGATAGTTTTTAGGCTAGTATTAATTCATTCATATTTATAATTATTTATATATTTAATTTAATAATTCTTATTTATTTGCAAATGAAATTAATATTTCAAATATATTCAAATAAATTTACTACTTAAAGAATTAAAATTTAAATAAAAAGTTTCATTAAAAAATATTATTAGGGTTGACAGATGTTAGGAAAGTTTATTTTAATTAAATTATTAATAATGTTTCAATTGAAAGTATTCAAAAATTTTGATTATAGATAAATAAATGCTAAAAGTAGAGAATAAAAGAAATTATTCAAATTTAATTGGGAGATCAATTCTTTTATTTAATGTATGATTTATATATTTATTAAGTCTACAAATATAATAAAGTAAAATATATCGTGGTCTACAAAATACGCTAGGTTTTATATCCAATCAAAAAGGTCGATCGTTTCTCAAGAAAATATTGAAGTCAAGATTTACGGGGGGGGGGGAAAGTTTCTTGTCAAGACTTGTGATAAAAATTAGTTTTTAGGAAGTTTCCTGACAAGTAAATCTTTTTTTTTCTTCATTTATTTATATTTTTATTGAAGATTATTTTTACTATAAGCTTAATTAAGGGTTTTCCCAAACTTTTTTCTCACCCAATAACCCTTGTTATATAAATTTTTGTTAGATCTACATTCATATCAAGTTACTTTTAACTTTAAATTACTTTGTTTTCCATTATTTTATCAATGTTTTTTAGTGGAATAAAAATAATATCTTACTAAATTTAATGTTATGATATGTGATAATAAATTGCATTAATTTTTTTTTAATCTTAAAAGATGGAAAATTTTTCTTTTTACCTATGAACGAATAACAAAATATTTTTGATAACAATATTTTACATATAATTGATGCAAAAAGTTTCCTCCCCAAGATTAAAAAATATGTACAAATCATATCACAGTTTATGATGATCAAAAACTGCTCTCATTCAACTAATGAAAAGTTGAAAATAATTACATCAATGTTAGAAATTCTATCGTTTCTTTAGGTTATAGAAAGAACCTAAACTTCAATGTCGATTCTGTGTAATCACTACAAATGATTTGTCTTGGAGTCATGGTATCCTATCTCTACAATATCAGCTTCAGTACCTGCTGTTGCTCTAAATTACTGCTTACATATTAAATAAGACTTTAATTTTTAATTTATAAAAATAAATTATTTTTATTTAAAATATTATTTCGGAGATGGTACTTGGGTGTTCATATAATATTATATTTTATTTTAAGTTTAAATTATAAGTAATATTCTTAAAATTAATTAATTTTCATTAAATAATTTTTATAATTTTAATTCAATGTTATAAATTCTCATCATCAAGCATTAGGATTATTATTTTACAAACTAAAAGAATTAATATTTTGGGTAAAAATACAAATAAAATCTTTGAATATGATAAATACTCATTTACTTCAAAATTTTTAACTTAAAATATAAAACAAATGCAAATAAATCAAACAAAGAGAGATGATTTCTTTAATAGTTAATATTACATCTAACCGTATTTCATGAAGAGATGACTTAATTTTTTATAAACTCTTAATACAATTTATTTTTTAAGAATAAAAATTTTACATTTACTTAAATTATTTAAATGAAAAATAACTTAATATAAATATTTAAGTTTTGAGGCATAATTAGAAATATCATTTGATTATTATTCGTATGTAAAAGATTATAACTGAGGAATATTTATGTATTTTTTATCATTTATTCATTATAAAAAATTAGTAAAATTACTGTTTTTAATTAAAGAAAAAGGTAAACTTCTAAAAATATACGTTTTTGTATTAAATTTAAAAGTTATCATAACAAATTTATGAACATTATACTTTTAGAGAAATAATATGTTCCTTTTATAAATTAGAGAATAATGTATTTACTCTACAAGTCTAATTCTTCCCAAACCTTTTAATTTATTTGTGAGAGAAAATAGAAGTAATAATTATTAGTGTCTTACCTTTTTTATATTTTGCAAAAACTTAATTATTCATTATAATTTCATAACAGTTAAAAATATTGTTTGATGAGAAACTCACTACAACCTTCCACATTAAGATAGTGATAATTCCTGCGTTTATAAATATAATAAATGATCATTAATATAATTAGATTTATAAATATATTATGAAGTAGGAAAATTCTTGGATGTTTATTGTTTATATTTAATTTGATAATTTAATTTATTATATAAAACAATATTAAAATTATTAAAATACTTTATTAATTATTAAATTAGAAAGTTAATTGCTAGGTGAGGTACAATTTCACTTACGACTCTCTAATACAGCTTTCTACTACACGAAGGCCTACTAAGAGCAAGTAAGGGGTTTCTGGGCGCAACGCATAAGGGACCAGTCGGTGGGATTCAATCTGTCAGCTATTCACTCTTCGAGTTGGACTGAATCCTAAAATTTCCTTGCATAGATGAGTTTACTGGCTTGAGTTCAGTTTCCTAGGTAAAAGGGAGTAGGATAAAGGTACGCTCTTCTTCAAAAGTGAGAAGTCGAAAACAATTGAAGCCAACGATAAGGATTATTCTCCCACACCGGGTTAAGGTACTGAAGTTACCACAGCGAAAGGATAGAGATTACGTTTTCCAGAAGTGGTGGGACCTGTAAGCGTTTTTCACTTTGGCCTATCATCCTGACGGATTTGTAGAGCTCTGTTGCTGGCAACATCTTCATTAAGGAAGAAACTAGGTGATAACGGAGGTGATTTATTTTGAGTTTTTCTACTTTAGGACTGCCACGTCTAGGAATTGATAGGTCAAATTACTCAGACGCGTCTACTTCACGACTAAGATTGATGGTTTGATTTTAATATTAACTAGTGAATGATAGGTTTATTTGATCCCTACTTCTATTAAATAACTATAATACTTAATTAAAACCCCATTAGTCAATTAAGAACGAAGATTAGGAGATAAGAACAATTAAATTAAAATATAATTATAATTGGCTGAAATTAAATATAATTAGGCTAAAAACAAATTTACGCAACCTGATTGGTTTATTTTATAGAGACAATTATTCGAGCCAATGGTTTTAATAATTAGCCAAAGTTAATTAATTTGCGCCAATAATAATTATATTTTAATTTAATTGTTCTTATCTCCTAATCTTCGTTCTTAATTGACTAATGGGGTTTTAATTATATTTATAAATATTTAGTTATATAACTTTTATAAGCTTTTATTATTATTATCATATTAATATTCATAAAATATGAAGTCTTATTACGGTAAAATAAAATAAATAATGACTGGATAAATCAAACGCAATAGCCACCCACTATAAAATTAATATTAATATTTATATATTTTTTGAAATGTTGTTATTTACTATTACAAATTAAACTCTTTATTTATTTACTCATCTAAGTATTATTAGCTTTCTTTACTAAAATAGATCAATAATATTTCATTTAAAAACACCAAAATAAAGAGCAATTTCCCTTATTTTACTTCTTTAAATTACTGTAGCAATTTCGATTAAATTTTTATTTGTCTTATAATAAAATAAATATTTATGAATCAAGTTTCTAATTTAAAATCGTAGTCATCAACTTTCCTTTAATAAAATAGGAATTAGTAAAATTACTTAGAATTGATAGTCATTGATTATAATGATAAAAAAATATTAATTACTATTTATTACATAATATATAAATAAAAAATATATTGTGTTTGAGAGCGGTAAATGAATATAATTAAAATGTTACATATGCCGCCATAAAATTTTCATAAAAGATAAGTATGGTTTAAAAATTAGAAATAAAGCGCTTAAAATTAATTCTACCAACAATATATATATCGATAATTAATTAAATGTTTTTATTTGTTGATATTATAAGGTAAAGTATGTATAAATAACAGCGAGAAAATTAACTTATTTATTTATTTTTTTTTAAAAAAATGAATTATTTAACTTATAAATGCAAATTCAAAAGATTTTTTAGCTAGTTAGTAATTCAATTTATTATAATAAATAAATATAATAAATCCATATTTTTGATTATTAATATACATCTTTGCCAGATTTTTTATTATTGATTCAATGGATTAAGAGAAAATATTTATTCAAAGTGCATTTGATTCTTAGGGGATGACTCACATTAACTAATTATATATTAATTAAAATCTCACTTTTAAATTTATATTATAAAATGCAAAATTTATAATAAAATTAAATGAGAAATACCCATATTTGGGCATGTATATTATAATAATTCATTTATAATTTATAACTCTTTTATACTCATATGATAATTAATATTTTAAAACCATTCTTCCTCCTATGTTTTTTTTAATATTCGTAATAATTTTTTATCTTAAAATTTTGCGCTGTATTTTTTGATATAAATAAGTTCTGTATTGAAGAATTTTGGTTTTTGTAAATTTTAGTTTTATTTTTTTTTGTTATTTGAGCTTAGTAAATGATTTTAGGATTCATATTTTTAATATCACTTTAAAATTTAGTATAGATTTTATATTTAATTAAATCATTTTGTTATAACTAAGTGGCTTAAATCCTAATAGTAAAAAATTCAATCAATCTTAACTTTCAAACTTAGAAATCAGTCAATGCTTATGAGTATTTCAATAAAAAAACTTAATTAAATCATTAACATGATTTAATTAATGAAAATTATTTTTATGATATAAGAAATGGATTCTTATATTAACCTATAGAAAACAATTATATTAAATTTGTACTCTTAATTTTGTTTTTTTATATATAATTATGTAATTAGTATTAAAATATTTATAAAAAAGGATAATGGTATTAATAAATAAAAATTAAAAAAAAAAGTATTTAAAAATAAATAGAATTTAACTCAAAAATAAAATTATGATTACTATATTACAAATAATAAAACTAAAGTAATAATTACTAAATCTTAACTTAAAATATTTAAAATATATATTTCAATTATTTAAATATATTTATTTTTATATTAATAAATATTCCTAGTTTTTGAGTTGACTTAAATTTAAAATAATTTTTAATTTAGAAAAAAATATATTATTTTGTATAAAAACATCTTAAATATTAAAAGCATTTCTTTTAATTAAAGTAGATTTCATAAGTTTAAATAAAAGCATAAAATAATAAGTTATAAGGTGGTTTAGAAATAATTAATTATCTTTTTATATATTGTATTTCTTATAATTTTGTAATTACAATCACTGCTTGAAAAAATTTAACTATAGCAGGAATTGAACCCTTCACACATTATTTAATAGTCAGTATGTTAAACCAACTAATCTCTATATCAACTTTTCTGTTACTTCCCTTATTTGCATTTATATATGCTTAGAGAAATTTCAAATACCTCTCTAAATTAAAATCATGATAATTGCAATTTCACTTAATTAAGCAATAGAATTACTTGTAGTACTATAGAAACTCCTATAGCTGATTCCACAAGAGTAAAGAAGAATAGCATTTAAAATTTGAGATTTTTCACTGTTGAAATAAAAAAAGCAGAATTTAGGTAGTAAAAGATGGGAATTCAAAATAACACAAATAGCAAAGAAACCCAATTTAGATAATGAATTAGAAAAAGAGAGATAATAACAATTAATATTATAAATTGATTAAGTTTCTAATCATCTATACTTAAGCTTAAAATAATTAAAGTTATTATGGTTTTGCTATTACTATTTACATTTTATATCTTTCACTTTTATATCACCCCCCATATCTTTCTTCACTTTTACTCTTGGGGTTTTATTTACATAATTAATTATTATATTATATTAGTGACCATTAAGAGAAGATGCAGTCATCTATCCAATTAACAGGAGGATATCCAAAAGTAAAAGTATGAATATCTGATTATATATCTGGTTGTCACAAGCCCCAGTATCAATTCCGTACATGTTTAAATAATATTAAAACAACAGGAGGATATGGTTAAATCCAGGACTCGTAAATGATAGTAATCTAAGAAAAATATGTTTTTTTCTTCAGTCAACTGTTATCTGTATAGAGTAGAATAATTAGGCAATTAATTCAATATCAATTATGTTTAACTCATAGTAGTTAATCCAAAAAACTGTTTCTTTTTCAAGAGGAAAAATCTTCAACATGATTTTCATAGCTCAACGCTTATAAACTCAATTTTTTATTGATTAATAACTTGATTTTCCTTTTATTTATTTATGATTTTATCACAGTAATAACTAAATATTTGTCTAATTAATGAAAAACGACCATTTCCCAAAGTAAAAATATGATTAAATAGCTTAGGAGACCCTTAATAAATTAATTTCTCCAAATATATATTTTAAAAATCAATTATTATTTATATTGTGATATTTATTAGAAGTATATTAGATTGATAAAGGATCAAGTTTTATCCTGAGTTTTAAGACTAGCTACTATATCAAGCTTTTAAATTCTTTTTGTTTACCGTGAGTTTTTTATTATAAAATAATTATAGCCATTATATAGATCAACAAATTTTTTTATAGTGAGAAATTAATTTATTAATAATTTGAATAATTTATGAAGAAAAAAATAAATTAATTAAATTTGAATTTTAAATAATTAAAATATCAAAATACAAAATTAAATTAAAAATAGCAAAAATTTAATTATATATTCTAATTTTATTTTATTTTTTACAAGAAATAAAACAATGTTTAAATAGAATAATAATAGATTTTATATTCAAAATGGACAATTATAAATGAAGATTAAAATAATAAAATTATTTCTAATACAATCATTTAAATTAATCTTGTCCATTTTTAATAAACATTTGGATACCCCCCATGTGCCTGGAATTTTTTCAAATTCCAGGCACATGAAAACCGTTCCAGATTCATTCTGGAATTTGAGTTAAAATTTTATTTATGGTAGAATATATTATAAATAAAAAAAATTGCTATTGTATTTTGTATATCAAAGTAAAATTATAAAAATTCCATTTAATTGCTCTCTATAATAAATAATCCAAAAGTAATATTACAATGAGATAAAAAAATTAAATATTATAAGCTTTTGAATTTTATAATTATGCACAAAAATGAATCTCCATTGATTCAGTAAAATTATCACTTATATCATGTAAATACTAATTTAAATTTTCTAAAGCCTGTTTTATTTATTATTATACATAATATATAAATTAATGCATTTGTTAAAATATAATTATGCAATTTAATAAGGAATTTTCATTTATCTTAAGAAGCTGGATCATAATTCTTATAACATTTCAAATAAATATAGTGAAGATGTTTAAGAATATTAGCTTATTTTTAAATAATATAATATTATTATTTAAATTTATTCATGGCATTTTTCTATCTTCATCATAAGATGGAACATAACGGGATTTTTTTGTTATATAAAGCTTAGTTTATAATTTAAGAATTTTACAGCCTATCCTCAATATATCATGACATAACTTATAGTTTTCTCAAGGCATATACATTGCAGTGCCGTAAAAAAAATATCATTATATGTCATGATTACCGTCTATTTTAACTACAACTATTTATATTTAATATTAATTTGATAAATTATGTTTGCTAAACATCGAATGTGTTCCTACAATAGTTATCGTTGTAAAATTATAATCATGTTACAAATTAATATGAATTTGAATATAAATGGTAAAAGAAATTTATTTTTTTGCTTTTTAAATAAATATTTAAATAATATTATGTATAACCATTTAAATGAATTTTTGGGGAGAGTTTCCTGGCAAAAGGTTTTATAGTACCCAAAGAAGGAAGGTTCCTGCCGCTAAGTAATTTTAATAATTTTCAAAAAATCTTTATCATTAATTATATTATAGTTAATTTTTAATTTAGCCTTAAATATCATTTCTTCCTTGATTATGAATTTAAATTATAATAAAAATTACATTAATTATAACAAAAATTTTATTTTAGCCTTGTTTATTATTTATAATTTGATAATCAGTAATAATTTACTTTTAAAATTATATAATAATAAAAGATAGAGAGTATATATTTATGGTAATTGAAATTAAAAATTTATTTGTTTCTAATTCTTTTAATACCAAACGATATAAAAAATAATAATGAGGGCAGGAAACTTCTGAAGGAGGCAAGAAACTGTTTTGGGGCAGGAAACTTCCTTCCCCCGAATTTTTTATATAAAATAATAATATTTTATTTAAAAAAATTTGGTTCCAGATCTGTACCTGGAATTCCAGATTCATTCTGGAATTCCAGATTCAGATCTGGAATTCCAGATATAGTTCTGGAATTCCAGGTACAGTTCTGGAATTCCAGGTTCCAGATTCATGTGCCTGGAATTTGAAAAAATTCCAGGCACATGGGGGGTATCCAAACATTTTTAGTCTTATAATATTAATTTATTTAGAAATAATAAATAATTAAAAAAGCAGAACCAGTTAAAATACAAATCTAATATAAAATAATAATATCCAGATGAATGGAAAAAATAAAATAAGGAACATATAGAATTGTAAGATTAGGACAATTAAATTTTATTTAATCTAATAATTTTATATAAAGTGTACAAAAAAGTAATATGTACTTATCATCTACTTATCATCTGTCTCAGATAAATTTTAATTGATATTTTATGCAAATATTTAAAATAAACTGTAAATCTTTGAGTATAAAATTTAATTAATGTTGAAGAAAGAAACAATGAGGCAATAGAAATATTTTTAAAATAAAAATAATTAATAATAATATTTTTTATTATTTTTTTAAATATATTATCTCTTACTAATTTATTATTATTTATAAATTAATATATTTATTCTAAATTTGTCAATTTTTATAAAATATTCATAATATACCTATCTTTATGTCATATTTTATATTTATATAATATATTAAAAAATTTATTCAATTATTTAAAATAATGAATGAAGCCTTTACAACAAATAATTTATTTTGAATTTAAAGTTTTAATAATACAATTAAACTACTAATAATATAAAAAAATCTACTGCAAAAGAGCTTTACCTAAAATTGTTTATAAGGCACAAAGGTTGAAACTTAACAAGTGGCAATCTTTCAAGAGCTAAGTTGATTAATCCTAATCTAACAAGATCATAATATTTATTTATTTTAAATCTTCATTATTTATTGTTAACGTATAATTGCTTTAGAATATTAACAATTTAATGGAAATAAATAATTAATGTAAATTTTGAAATCATTAGAGTAAAGAATTTAATGTTTAGAAACAAAATTTTATGATAAAAATATTAAATTGAATCACCCTAGGCTTACCTGTATAAAATTCATAGTTCCTATGAATATTACAAACCTAATTTATTTTAAAGTTTAAAACATCTATTTTCTATTATGTGATGAATAAAATATAGAAATAAAAATAAAAAGATAACTGCACTAAACAAATTTAAATTTCATTATTAAAATATTGAAATGCTTCAATAAATACTTTTTAAAAAATATACATAATAATTAACGAAATGATGAGGCATCTTTGCAATATATTTAAGTTATGATAAAAGCTATAATAATATTATATATAATTAAATTTTTTATTTCAATGAATTAATAATTAATATATCAATCAATAATTTGATATTCTTATTCCTTCTATTGATATTAAATTGTAAATTTATTACTTATAATTTAATAAAGTAAATTATTATATTGATTTAAAAATTAAAATTGAATTATTCATTAAATACTTATACTTATTGTTGAAACAAGAAATTATTAAAACTTATAAAACTTTTTATTTTTTTCATAAAATTTTAGGTAAGTATAATAGAAAAATAATTATTTATTAAATTATAAATAACTATGTTACATTTTGGATCATCAATCTCGCCGATTGAATTTAAGATAATTACAAATTAAAAATTTAATAAAGATTATTAACATTGTCAATAAGATTTTATATAATTATATTATTAAATATTATTTTTATTTCATAGAAAAAATAATTCACATTTCTCATTGATGGTTTTTTTTTATTTTTTTAGTCTTTATCTAATATTTAAATATTTGGTGGTGTGATTAAGGATGTGAAACAAAATTTCGATAGCTTAAGTAAGTGTTAATTTTTTTTCAAATATACGGGGCAAAATAAAAAAATTTAATGCATAAAATGAATATTTAAATGCTTTATCAAAAATTGTGTATGCTATTACTTGATAATATAAAAATCCCTATTAAAGAAAAAATAGATTAAGATGTTATAAATACATTTGATTAAAAATGGATGCAATGATAATTAACAAAGATATAAAAAATGTAATTTAAAATATATAAGTAATTAAGATTCTAGATAATGACAATATTATTATTTAATGCTGTACGGAAATTAATACTAGGGCTTAAGTCAGCCAGAAAGATAAATCAGTTAGTTCCATGCTTTGATTTTTGGGCATCCAACTCAATCCATCAAAGAGCCAGGAGTGAGGAACCCATATGCCAAACAGAATAGCTTCCGCACAGTGCTCTTTTACCGATTTTCTTAAGTAGGTCTCTCGTGGAATAATGATATTAAATGTAAAGAAAGCCAATAAAATATTGATTTAAAACCAAGGAAAAAAGTTACACCAGATGAATTTTGAAGTTAATGTAAATGTCTACGCAGGTAAAAAAATAATTTAATCACTTTTGCTATTTCAAATACATCAGCGACCAATATTAGCATGTTATTTTTTGGTATTTTATTATTTTATGATAAGATAAAGCTTCTCACCAACAAAGTATAATTTCAATACTTACAATTATAACTATAATAAAGTTTAAACTATAATTTTTATCAAAGATGTCAAAGAATCTAAAATTATGGATATTTTTCATATATCTAAGATCTAAATTTAATATTTAGAGAGAATATTTAAGTTGATGGATGTTTATTTATTCATGTAAAATTTCTACATGTAGAAAGGTAGATTAGAATTACATTGGAACACGAGTGTTCATAGACAAATTTGGTAATTTGGCATGGTAGAAAGATAATATAAAAAAATCTAAGGAAATATTGTTAAAGATAAAAAACGAAGATATTTTATATTATGATATATTCTTTTTAATCAGGATATACTATACATCAAGATAGCTATAGTTTTTCGTATTAAAAATGCAGTTTTAAAAAGCAGGATCATTCAATAAAAAGCACGCATGACCACTAATAAATCAAAGAATATTTATCAATAATATTTAGACTATGATTATGAAGATGATAAAGATGATGATGAATAAGATAATAAATAATAATAATAATAACAAGTTTTATCGCGAATAGCTAAGAGTGTAACATTCAAAACTCCAATACCTCTTAATGAGGTTTTATAAGTGCTTTGATTTGTACGGAATTTGTTAGGGGTTGTGGTTAATAATTAAATGCGAGACAAAAATTGCAAGCTTTTGGGGTCTATTTATGATGAAGAGTATATAGATTTAGTCTTTAAACTGCGTTATGGATGTTATATATATATACTGAATAACTCAAACCAGTACTGAACTATAAGTCTATTGCACTGCTCTTAAAGCGTAGTCCCTCAACTGTTCGTTCTCACTGCTTGAAAGCTGTGTAATTAAAGCAATAGTAGTTGAATTCTTAGCCTAAGAGGAAGTCTAAGTTTCTATAGAAGCATATTGACTATCTTATTAATGAAAAAACTTTGAAGTATTGAGCTCTCTTCTCTCTCGAATCACGAGCTATTATGTTTCATCGCCAGTTCCCTGAGTTGAAGATCTCTGCATAGTCTGTTGCTAACATCTATAAACGAAATGATATCTCTTACAAAGGTGTGAATAGTATCAAGAGAGTGATTGATTTCACTTTGCCATTTTACAACAACAACTTAAATTATATTTATAATTAAATGCAGAGAGCCTAATAGAATAATATTAAGTTTATTCATGCCTGACGAGGCTGT
>ARYC01012395.1:0-11316 GCA_000711775.1 Oxytricha trifallax | reverse complement strand
AAAGCTAAAGTATGCGCAAGAGAAGGTAGAATTTTTTGTTTATAAATAAGTTTTAGATTTAAGCGAATGAATAAGTTCACATATTAAATTAACCCATAATGAGATTTGTCCTCTCTTTATTTTCTTCTTCTTGAAGCTTGCTTGGGCCCATGTTTCTTCTCTTAGTGCTAGCCCCTGCATCTATGTTCATCTAGTCTGTCTGTTATAAATCTTTGAAGATTCTCTTACTCAATTCATGCTTTACTTGCGATTTCTCTCTCTGTTTAATTTGCTGCGCTCTTTCATCAAGTAAATAGCAGTGCCATGTTTTTCTATAAAGGTAGAAGACTAAGCTTACTAGAAATGAATGAATGCTTCTGCAGTTCCTAGAGCCAGGTTTCTCTGATTTTAATTCCCTGCTTCTCTTTTACTTTAGGTGAGAATCTAAAACGTTTCTTGTGAGCTTCTTAAATAATTTAATTTAAGTAATCAGGTTTAAGAGTTTCAAGAACGCTAAAGAAGAAGTTTCTCTCTGGCAACTTTTTAGAGAGTTGAAACTTTGATGGAAGGTAGAGAGCAACATCAGGATCACTCATAGCATCATCATAGAGATTTGTTACTGATATTTCAGGGTAATTAGGTAGATCTATCATCTTTATTTCATTAGTCTTAAAAGCTTTTTTCTCTTCGTTTAGCAATGCTTTTAAGGTGGAGAATTTTGTTCCTGAGTAAGTAAGAATAATTCAAGTATTGTTAATATAAAGCTAAATTTTTGAATTAAGAATGAATATTTAAATCAGAAATATAAATATTTAAATTAAAGAGAGCTCTTTTAGGAAAAAATAAGACGAAAGATCTCTACAAGCCAGTTTGAAATTAATATCGCCGTCTCTAATATGATATTTATATCAACTTCTTCCCTCTATATATTTCTTTTCTTATAATCTTTGCAGAGGATGAGTTTTATGTGCATTGGAATATAAAGTGTATCGTTTAACTTAATATTGACAGAATACGATTGTAATAGGGAAATAAAAAAAAAATATAACTGTAGATATATGTAATTATAACTGCCTATAATTTGATAAGCTATTAATTGTAATTAGATTTATATAACTTTTAATATTAAACTGATTGTACATTATAAATTGTACAGTTTTATGATTTTAGTTTTTTTAAATATTAATGCTTACCTATAAATTTTGCATTGAACAGTTTTAATAATTAAAGTTTAAAAGAGTATATATAGCCTTCTCGATTTCTGTGTGTGATTGCTTTTCATTCTCGGCTTTTATGCTAAACTCGAAAATGTGCCTCAAAAGTTTTTTTTGGTTGTTTAGGGGTTCTTCCATCGTAGATTAGATACTTAACACGACTATACTATCAGTGTTTTAAAAAACATTTCTCTATCACTCGTTCGAATAATTATTTCTCTCATTTTTAATTTAATATTAATTACTCTATTAAGAAATTATATTTAAAACTTTACAATTACTCTTTTAAAAACTTTAATTATTAAAAATGTTCAATGCACAATTTATAGGCAAGCCTTGATATTTTAAAAAACTAAAAACATAAAAATGTACAATGTATAATGTACAATAAGTTTAATATTAAATATTTAATAAATCTTATTACAATTACAAGATGATCAAATTACAGGCAGTTATAATTATATATATTTACACTTATATTTTTATTTTTGAATTTCCCCGTTTCAATCGTATTCTATCAATATTAGATTTATTTTATTATTTAGATTAATTAAGAATTCTTTAATGTCTTAATTTTTTTAAATTAAGGCAACATGCTTTGAAAGGTAAATTTTCAAAATTGAGACAGCGGCCTGTCAAATTTTTGCAGTATTAACCATCCATAGGCTCAGTGAGTATTTGCAGAAATGATCCTATATCATATAATATTGCGAGTGTGAAAAAATCAGAAATCTATAGATTAACGGCTTTGATTCGAAGAGCAACAAATTTTAAAAGTCGAGAAGTGGTCACTTTCTGGATCTTTGAAGCTCAAATGGCAAATAGCATAAATTTACAATACGTGTTACCAACAGCTTATTGCGGATTGATCTCTACCATTGCTTCATGGTAAACGAAGAAATCTCCAAACTTTTCGGATTTATAGCGAAAAGATCTATTTAAGAAAGTAAAAAAAGAATTAAGACTTAATTAATAACCGCTTTTTAATTAAGAAGTAATAGTAATTTATATTTAAATTAATCAAAAGCCCGCAAAACTTAAAATGGCAAGCACTAAACATCGAAAAGCGAAACAGCTCACAAAACTTAAGCAAAACTCTACAAGAATCGAGACGAGATACTTCAGGCTCATTAACCAGCATTGAATTTGATCCAGATGTAAGCGTTCACTCTGCAAAGTAATAAGATCAAGACTTAATTTACATTTATGACCCTCAAATAGTTCCAGCTCTATCAAAGAGAGGTCGAAAAGCAAAGTACGATGGTGCAGAGCTCCCTGACTTCATAGATAAAGCTAAACTTATCTTTCCATCACAATTATGACATCAGTAAGATCCTAGAGCTGGAAGAATTCAAGCCCCTTATAGGTTCTCGTGATCTCACAAAGTTTGTCAGCAAATTCAATCTCAATAAAACTACACAAAGCTATGCTAAGTCTGTTAAAGATTACAAATCTAAAGACCTCAATGAAATTCAAATCTAAATCAAAGTCAAAATAAAAGCCTAGCGTACTTACTTAATACTTAAATAAGACAAGGACTTCCTTGATGAGAGAATTGACAACGATAATTCCCAGATAAATTATGGATAGAAAATATAATCTAAAATCACATCCCACTACATCAGGGAATTCATGATCTTAAGCCGAATGAGAGGCAGGACTTTATTTGGAAAATATTTAATAAAAAGAGTTAAAGTAATCTAGAATTTCTTTAAAACCTTAAATCAGCTTGCTAAGAAAACTTGTACGAGGATATGTTTAGAAATATTTATGAGCTAAATCAAAGGGCTCAAGTGAGCCTCTCCTAATTAAGACCCGACTTTTCCTCTCCTCGTTGCTTTACTTTTGATACGAAATTATTGAAATTGATGAAACACTCCTTAATTCTTTTTGCCTAACGACCAAATACTGAGCAAGATCTAGGTTTATCAAATTATATCTTTATAAATGAGACAGAATGCTTGCAGAGAATTCAGGATGAATTAGTAAACCTTGACAAGGCAAAAATCTGCATCTTTGCACTTATGATTGGGACTTTTCAACAGTTCAAGATTGATTCTCAAGCAGTAATGCTGCTGCAAAACATATTGCTTTGTCTGAATAAACCATTTATTAAAATTCTAAAAGAAGATTAAGGTTTAAGATTGATTCGTCACATTCCAATTAATTTGGTAGGGGATTTCATTTATATCTGTTCTCTCTCAATCGCAACCAAGTAATAAAAGCTGGATAACTTTATAAGCACATTAAGCGAAAATTTTCATATCTAAATGGGACTTTATCGACCAGGAAGACTTTATTTCATTCCTTTAATAGATATCTACAGTGCTTAGATTGAGAAATCCTCTTTGTGTCTCTAAATTAGATGATACATCTGATCTAGCTAAAAACCAAGCTTTCATATATCAGGAAAAAGGAGTGAGATAGCGAAGGGATATCATTCAGGAATGCCTTAATGCTGACTTTAAAAAGCTTAACTAGTTTTTGAATGTCCCAAATAAGACTAGAAATTTTACAGAAAAGGGAAAGAAACGACTATAGAATAAGTTCAGGAAGTTGAATAAGGAGTTCTAAGCTGTAACGGATTTTTACAGAGACATGTCTTTGAAGGCTTTCCAGTTAACTAATCAATAGATAAGACTACAATAGATACTAGGCTTCGGTTTCATCACTCTGTAAAAGATAGCGCTAAAATTTTTGACCTAGGCAGATTTTAAATTTAATTTTATAAACTTTGGAGTTGGTAATGGTAAAACATTGCTATGTTCTACCATGGCAACTCTTTAGGCTAAAAGTTTAAGAAAAGTAGTGTTTGTGATTGTGGAAAAATGACTATTTAATACTTTGAGATGAGAAAAGGTTTGAGCCTATGATTAACCAGCTTAGCCTTAATTTATAATTTAAATCAGTATGAAAATGAGACTGGGGTTTACTATTTGACTTAGAAACACTTTGAATATCTGATAGAAAATGAAGTATTTCAATAGTTGTAAAGCAAATCAATCGTTATGATTGACGAGTATGATTGGATTTTCTTTGAAGAAAACGTTAGGTAAATGGAGAACACTATGAGATTCTTCCATGGAGCTGAGCGAGTACTAGGATTTACTGGTTCAAGATTAGCACCTAAAGAATAAAAGTGCCTCTAAATCTCTTTTAAAACATAGGATGTTATATTTTAAAAATTAAGCAGCATGATTGGAGATAAAAGAATCAAACTGCAATAAGAACTGGTGAAAACTAATCTAGTAGATTTTTGCTAAAATATTTAAAGTATGGCCTTAGATTATTGCAAGCTAACTCCAGTTATCATTGTTGTACAACAGTCCTATACTTTTATCGAGAACTTCTTTCCAAGATTCTAGTAGCTACGATTTTTCCAATGAAGAACATGAAAGGTAGGAAGATAGAATCTTAGTTTGACTCAATGCTTGAAAGTAAAAATGGTGAGGGCTAATACGATCGTTTCTTGTTAAATGAGTAGCAAGGAAGGAGCACTGACTTGAAAAAAATCTCACGAAATTGAATTTAAAGGCGGCTTGGCTTGTTCTTGATTGTAGCTGATGTCTTTTCAAGTCGATCAACTGAGCAAATTCTAGGGAGGGTTGGGAGATTACACCGCAAAGGCACTTATAAGTAAATAATTTATAAGCAAGGCTCTAAAGAAACCCCAGAGCAAGTTATCCATATGCACCAATAATTCTTAGAGAATGATTTGCATATGAAAATAGCTGCTCTATAGACTGTCCTTGGATACTAGGAATGGTGCTAGCAAGAACCAGAAGTCTAAAGGCCATAATCTAATCGGTCACCATCCTAAGAATCAAAAATTATTTAAGGCAATAAAAATGATGAAATTTCTAATGAAGCAAGCATTTCTAAAGTAATATCCAATCAAGGAAATTTAAAACAAGGAGTCAAAGTTATGAATGAGGTCTGCAAAGAAACAATGGAGGCTAAAGATAATAATTCTATAATAGATTAAAATTTTATTCTCAATGTTCCTTCAATGAAAGACTCAATAGTATGCAATGAAGAAGTTGGAAATAACTAAGCAGACCTTCCTTAAAATTCCATTAATTTAAAAACACAAAGTCGGTCTTGGTCTGAGATGAAATCAAGGTAATTTAATTAAAATATTCTAATTTAAGTGTGTAGGAAGTCATATCAGCTGTGAGATTAAGGCACAAGCCTCAATAAAAAGAATTCTACTTCTAAATTAAAGAGTGTTGCAGATCAAAGGGAATCAATAACCTTCTTAATCATTTATACAGTCTGCAAAAGCAGTTCTCAGATTACAATAAAGCGAATATAAAAATCGCTAATGGAAAAATAACTGGGAAGAGAATATCTGCCCCCTTATAAGTATATCAAGTTTGCACTAAGAGGAAGAAACTTCGATAGCAAATAAATGTGGCTTAGTTAAGAACCATTTTTTAAAACATTGTCGCAAAATTATTTAAATTTGACTCTTAGGATATGATTAATTACTTAAATAATTTATTATAATTACTTGGGCATCAATTAAATTTCATTCCATGAACTCGTTGGGTTAATTTAAAGAGGTCCTCTCTCATTGTCAATGATGCCGCTCTCATGAAGTTTAAGCACCAATCCCTAGTAGCCTAAAAGTCGTCGATAGTAGATTTCATACCATTAAACTCATCCCGCATCCTCTTGTTCTCTAAGATGTACTTTTACTTGCTTCCTATCTTAGCTACATCCTATCCCTTCACATCCCCCTCTTTCTTTGAGATGTCATATTGATTAGGTGAGCAGATCTTCCCTTTTAAACTATAACTTTTGATGAAGCATTATTGCTTACCGCTATAGGAGAGCGAGTTGTTCAGGGCTTGATGAATTTGGGCTTCATGTGAACTATTAGATTCTGAGATTAATCTAGTCTATCTCTTCGCTTTTGCTTTGATTCAAGAACCAAAAATTCATTCCTTCTTCATTCAGATAAGAAAGTAATGAAGGCTTGTTTTTGGCGTAATCAAGAAAATCGTCCTCTGTGAGACCTTAAATTTAAGGCACACCCGCCACCATGACTTCGCTTCTCCTTAAATACTAAATGTGTTACAAAAGTCTTGCCTTACTTCATTTTCCCCGTTAAGAATGCTTTTGAGGAAGTAGATATTGCAGCATCCTATCTTGGGCAGGTAAGTCCCGCATTCCTACTACAAAAAGTCATGGAGCTCTTTCTTGATCCATATTTACTCCAAAACTTAATGAACGTTTACTGTTGGTAGCTGATTCTACATTTTTATTTGTTGCTCTTTTTATGGGTGGCAAAATTTCTTAAAATATAAATTTTATATCTATTAATTATATTAGTTACATTTAGAATTATTAAATACTCAAAACCCAAATACTTTTACTAAAAGCTCAATACTGTATAAAAGAATCCTCTTCCTCTCATTCATAATAACTTTATCGCAAAAATTAAAAACTTGATGAAAAATAATTAAAAGTAAACGACTCTAAATAGATTCTTAGGCAAGGTAGAATAAGAAGACACCAACGAGTCCGACTCGAATGATGGTAACTATATTAACAGCTTGATGGCTGAACTTAATTCAAGCTAAAGCTTCAGTGCGATATCAACTGAGCTCATAAAATCAAGTTTGTTGCCTCTAAGCAATTTAAAATAAAGAAGTAAACAATATAAGATATCGAAGCGATAAGGCTGTAAATTTTCAAAGAGTGTTGATTACAGTTGTTCTAATTACGATCCTAGAAGTAAATTGTCGCTAGTTTAAAACTAAAAGTAGTTTGTAGGGTCCTTATCTATTTAAACCCTGAGCTAGTCAATCTTTGACTTCTTTAATCTTCACCTATAGTTCGTACTGAAGTAAAAGGGATTTAGGTATCAATAGGACGAACTAGAAAGCTAGTTGAAAGTATTTTTGGATACTAATCTAGGTATAGATGTCAGAGACCTGAAAGTCTTGAGAGGATGATAGAGGGTCGAGATTTATCGAGAGTGATATCAAAACCCAAAACCCCTTAGTGAGGTTTATAAGTGCTTTGATTTGTAGGGTATAGTTGGGGTCTTATAGGGGTTAGTAGAGAAATTAGGCAAATTTGCAAGATGAGAAATAGAAATTAGCGAAATTTAGGGTCTATCTATGATGAGTAATATTTAGATTTACTTCTCAAGCTTAGGTAAGACACAAGTATTAATATAGACTTAGTCATACCAGTAATGAATTATGCAGCTATTGCAAAGCTCCTGTGCAAGAGTGCCTCAACAGTTATGTACCATTGTTTGTTAGCTGTTTAGCATTTTAACTCAGGCACTTGAAAAAGCATCCTGCAAGAAAATATAAGTTATCACAGCACCATATTGACTACCTCTGCGACTTGAAGATTTTAAAGTATTGGGCACACTTTCCACTCGACTAGCGAGCTGTGATGTTTCATCGCAAGTTTCCTGACATGCGTGTCTCTCCTTAAACTATAGCCAACATTTATAGAAGAAATGGTATTACTTTCAAGAAGGTCAACAGAGTGAAGAGAGTGATTGATTTTACAGTGCCATTTTATAGTAATAATTTAAACTATATATATGATTAAGTGCAGAGGGCTATCGACAATAACATCAAGTTCATACACGCTGATGAAGCTGTACTTACCTTCAACACTTTTATTAATAAGTCTTGGTACTAGAAATATGATAATATAGAAGTGAATGATTAAAAATTAAAGGTTTTCAGCCATGCAATTTTATTTAGTATAAGTGCAGATTCAGGCTTGGAGAGTTATGTCATTCACTCTCGCTCTATTAAGCGAGAGTAGTATATAGAGTTCCTACATAATCTCAGAGAAAAGTATAGCAACCAAGATATCATCCGGTTTGTTGATAACTTGTCAGTACATAAGACTAAGGAGTCTAAGAAAGCTTATGAAAACCAAAATATAACTCCTGTTTACAACGTTCCTTATAGCCCTTAATTTAATGGATTAGAGTTTTACTGGAGTTAAATCAAGACTCATAACATGAAGCTGTTGCTTTATCATCTTATGCATGACTCGCTCATCGACACAGTAGACTTGATTCAAAGCAGCTGTAAGAGAGTGAGCGTAGATAAGACAACAATTTGTGTGTGAGAGAGAGAGAGGGAAGAATTAATGTTTATAAATATGTTTTAGATTTAAATGAATGAATGAATAATTTCACATATTAGATTAACCCAGATTGATTTGGCTTTGCTTTCCTCTCTTCTTCTTATGGCTTGCTTGAGCCTATATTTCTTCTCTTTGCCCTGCATCTATGTTCATTTCATCTGGCTTTTAAACATCTTTATTAAGTCTTTTGCTCCCTTCATGAATAGTCTATGACTTTCTCTCTCTGTGAACCTTCGCATGCTCTTTCATTAGGAATATACCAGTTCCAGATTTTCCTACAAACTTATGAATCAAAGCTTACTAGAGAGGTAAGGATGCTTCTTTAGCTCTTCAAGCCAATCTTCGCTTATAACTATGACTTGCTTCTTTTAATCTTCTGGAGAAATATAGTAGCGTATCTTGTGAGCTTCTTCAATGATCTCTCAGAGATAACTCTCTCTCTTAAAGTGCCAAGAACACCAAAGAAGAAGCTCCTTTCTGGAAGTTTGCTAGATAGATGTTTCTTTGTAGGAAGATTAACTACCAATCCTTCATCTTTCATCGCATCCTCGTAAAGATTAGTCACTGAAATCTCTGGGTAGTTTGATATTTTTATCAACTTAATTTCATTTTTTTTGAAGGCTTTCTTCTCATCATACAGTATAGCTTTTAAGTTAGAAATTTTGGTACCTTTCATCGTTGTAAGGAATAATCCCACTTTAGTATATGATTAAGTATATGTTTCATGCTTACCATGTTGAGTCAGGTATCGATATAGATCTTCCTTGCTTCTAAATCATGAGATCATTTCTTAAGCTTCAACCCTCTTCATTGCAGTACTTATAGATTCCATACTTGTTCCTTCTCTTGTTATTGAAATTTCAAATTATAATATTTATAGTTCTGGATCCTACTGCTTACAATCTTAGCATTAAATATGGGCATTTTATAGGAGGTCAACTTCGTAAAGATACATGGAGAAAGCTTGTAGAGGATGCAATAAACTTCAGAGATGAAGGTCCATTTTTATCAATTTAGTTCCATTAAATTAGTACTAAATTTATTTAAATTAAATTAGTACCGGTAGTAAATTCGGTTTAATTTTATTCCGTACATTAATAGTAACAAAACTTAATTAGTACCTACTTTTAAACTAATGAGGTTTTAATGGAAAAGCTCCAACATGGTTTAAAACCTAATTGGTACCAGAACCTATCTGAATTTTATCTAAGTTAGTACCAAAATTAAAATATTAAGCTTGAAATTAGAAAAACTATAGTATTAATTTGATCCCTAACACTTCAATATCAACCATTATTGTTGCAGTGCCATTCATATACATAGTTGCTATAACTAGAGAGGTTATCAGAGCTTTATAATAGAAATTTAAATTTTAATTTAAACATGACAGCTAACTTAAATCGTAAAGCAGTTCCCTTCTAGCAGGATAATCATAGCTAAACTTTGGCTAAACTAAAAAGCCTGAAATTATTTATGTTGAGAGAGAGGTAGAGCTAAGAGCTCTTGAGTTTGAAGCAGAGGTTATTATCAATAGAAATATTAAACCAGTAGTAGAGCACAGAGATAGGAGTTTAAACTTAAATTGATTATGTTGAGGAAGAAAAAGAACAGGGTACCTGTTGAAAAAATAAAAACATTTTAATGTCAAGAGGGCTAGAGTTTTTTCTCAACTGAGTAGAGCTTGAAAGAGTCATATTAAAGAATTACATTATGGTAAACCGAGAATTTATTTCAAGCATGATAAGGTGGATGGCAGGTATTAGTGTACGACTTGCATGAAGTCTTACACTCACTCAGCTAGATAAATGCAGAAGCATCATTTAAGTGAGTTTTTAATGCAAGATTAAGAGACTTAAGAATTTATACCTGCCAACAGAAAGTCTAATACTCTTGAATCTTAAAGAGAGTTGTAAGATTAGCTTAAGAGGCAAAAACGTTATGAGTCAATGAATGAACCTACAGGCAATAGTTTTTTAGTATGATTTTAAGCGAGAGCTATATATATTCCTTCATTAAATTCTGTTGATCTTAGCAGTTGTATAAAAAACTATTAGAATATAAACGTGCCTAGCAAGGCAAAATTTATAGTATTCGATGGGTTTGCTTACAAGGTATATCCTTTCAGCTATCTCATTAAGAATTAAAAGTATCAGAATCAGTTTGCTAACTTATATTTTCGTTCTTAGAGAATCTTAAAAAAAGAGATTGCAAGAACTTCCTTAAGCTAGACGGTGTTATTTTAGGCTTTGGATTAATCGCACTAAGGCTAAAGAAATATGAAATGACTCTAAGAGACTATCTATATCAAAACAGATATCCGGATGACTTGAATGATATACTGTCAGATATGATTAAGGGTGTCTAGGAGTTGCATGAACTTGGATATGTTCATAGAGATCTGAAGCCTGAAAATATGATACTCAATCTCTGTCCTTTAGAAGTTGTAGTTATCGATTTCAATAGAGCCTTAAGATAAGAGATTGTAACATTAGCAAAGGTTCTTGGGAAACCAGGCTGCTTCCCAATCAGAGAGAAGTGGACAAATGGTTCAGTCTAGTGGGATTTATGGGCAGTTTCTGCTATTATATTAGAAAGTAACATGGAAAGCATGTCTTACTCTGGTACTAAGCATGAAAAACAATCAATTAGCTTAGCTTAGAAGCATATAAAGTAAGAAGATGTCTGCGAAGAAATAAAAAGTATAGTAGAAATGATAATCGTGAGAGCTCCTCCAATCTAAGATAATCTTTAGATGGCATACTTGAGCCACTAGATAGAGAAAGATTCAAGAGATACATTAATGACAAGCAGATTAAATTTGTTTTAATTAAATCACCTAATAATCATTAAATAAACTTGAAATTCACATAAAACATGCGCTTTCTCTACTAACCCCATTTAGACACCAACTATACCATTCAAATAAAACCACTTATAAACCTCACTAAGGGGTTTTGGGGTTTTGAATGATACAATCAGTAGCTCAGAATAA
>ARYC01012394.1:0-11226 GCA_000711775.1 Oxytricha trifallax | reverse complement strand
CCCTCTATCGCATCCCTGAAGCGAGTTAACTTGAGTTTAAATTGAGCATTGAAATCCTTTAAGCAAGTATCCCAAAATTAAAATCGAATTAACTAGCTTGAGGGATGTGATAAAGGGGTACCGCCAATAGTTAAGTCCAGCTAATTTTTAATTCTATTTCAAAAAAGTACCATACTGTCTAGGTTTATAGAAAGTTAACTGCCACGAATTTCACACTTTATTATTTTATTTTAAATTATTTTTCCCAAATCAAATGTATTCTTACAATAATAATGACTCCACTAAATAAATCACTAACTGGTTCAAAATATTTAAACACCTAAGAATCTACACTTTCCAAAAAGTCAAGAAACTTATCAACTCAAAGAAATAATAAGCAAAAACTTGCTCAGAGTGATCTTTAAGTAAATTTGAAAGACTTCTAGAACATTAAGAAAGAATCGAAATAACTTCTCAATAATCTCGAAACCCTTATAAACCCCAGAAACTATAGAAACTAAATTTTACCTATAACTGTTAAACATCAACAAAAAACAATTGATTTCTTCAAAAACAGTTATAATATAGATGTAAAAATATAGAATGATAAGCAAATTGCATTAGATTATAGATAAGAAAGATTGTCAGAAAATATAGACAGTAGAATTATAAAGAAAAAGAATAATGAAATGAACGTTACTTCTAGAAATTGGCATTAAAATCATATTAAAGCTATTAATACTTAGTAATAAACAACTTGAATAATGCATCTATAAGTTTTCCAAATTTTCTTGATTAATTTATTTGAGATTATTACTTTTAAGGATATTAAGTAGCATTGATAGAATTTAAGAGAATAATTTAGATGTTAAATATAGTTGGATAAAATAAAGAAATTTATGTGATTCTTCATTTTGATTGGCTGCTTAATTAATAAATAAATAGTTCCATAAAAATGTTTAATAAAATATAAAATCAAAAGTAAATAAAACTTTAGCTATAACACAGCTTTTAAATCCCAAAACAATTAATATCAAAATGCAAAGACTATCAGAAATGAAGAAATAAAATTAAAAACTCTCCTTGAAGTAAGAAGAATAGAAATAAAAATTCCAGTAAATATAGACAGTTAATAATGAGGACTTTGATCAAGAAGCCTCTTAATTGATTACATTATGATTAAATATTTTTCTTATAAAAAATTGCTTATTTACCTTTTAGTAATCTATCTATCTATCCATCTCTATAACAAATTGTTTAAATTAATCTAAAATAACGTAATATAATTAGAAATTTAAATGATAAAACTTAAAAATGGATTTTGTGTTTTACAGTTTTAAGGCGATAGTTACTGAATGCACAAGTTGAAGACTCCTACATGACAAAACATAAGTAAGTATAACAGATTTTATTATTCAATGACAAGACTTATAATTGCAAAGATTGTCAATTTTCTTGTTTATAAAATCACTCTTACTAACTTTTTATGATAGATAATAAACTGCGATAGAGTTTAAATATTTTCCTGCAGTATAAGTCAACATTTGAGGAAATAAATAAATTAAGAATAAATTCAAGCATTTTATACTACATCTGACCAATAACAATTGATTTTGTCTTTGAGTAAATAATTAAGATATTAAAATTATAAGTCATTACCAGTTCATTTTTATTCATTTTGTACATAATACAATCACACTTTGAGGCATTTTTTTACATTTTATAGATAAAATTTAATTCATTAATATATAATTAAATACAGTTTTTGTATTTTACAAGAAAATAATTTCCCGATCTTTTGTATTTTATTAATAGTAAAGTAGACATAGTTAAATTATAATCATAAATAGAATTAATCAGAAAATTTAGAAAGAATTAATAATATCCAACTTGATAAGTTAATTAACTGTAGACTCGTAGGACAATTAATCCTTATTTGACTAATAAGAATTTGAAGAAACAATATCAAAGAAATTTTAATTCTTCAAGAAGATGCCATATGAACTGACTCATTTATTTTTATCTAATTAACTTAATGAAATACACAATTAATTCTTATATAATGCTTGAAAGTAATATTGAAGTATAATTGATTTTACTTTGACTCATTTGATATTCACCTATTTAGACACAAAATCATTCTTAACTTCTCCCATGATATGCTCTGAGTTCTTAAAAATCTTCAAATTCAAGTCCACCTCAAAGCTGTTCAAGCAGCACTGCTACTATCAATGGCCTTCAGAAGTGTTCTCAGGGTCCCTGAATTACCTAAAAACCTTCAAGAACTGGAAAGATATGCTCATGAAGAGACCTTTGATCAGAGAGGATGGTTTGTACATCTGTAAAATGATGTATAAGCGTCAAGGTCTAAGCGACAGATCAGCATACAACCCAGTATTCGAAGTGACCTCCTATAAGTATATGCGATTTTAACGTGATGGCACGGTGCTTCAAATCTACACAAACCAGATGCCCTAAAAATTCCTATCACAATTAATGCCTATTTTACAGGGGCAGACTAACGTTCTTAGTTTGGGGTAGGACTTTGGAAAAGCATCTAAATACTAAGAGAAAGTAGAACTATCAATAAGCAGAGGCACTTACCATGTCTGGAATGACCTAATCACTGTAGATAAGCACACATTCAAAATATAAAGTATCATATTAAATTTTTAATGTATTATAATCGAATGTAAATTATTATTTTTGTAATATATTAGCAACAGAGTACAGAGAGTAATACAGAATAGTAAGATAAAATAATTTGCCAGTCTATGCTTAAAAACACCTGAAGTCTGATTACATGGAGCTTGAGTGGTTTGGATATAAGTTAGAAGAAGATCTTAACAACATTCAAAACAGAAATAGATATGAACTTATTTTTATATTTAATTTTGGGCATTATTTATAAATGAATCAAATAAACTTATAAAGTGTTTCAATTTCCATGTTGATTTTTTAAAAAATTAAACTAGAAACTTTAGTTTCTAAGAATTTTAAGTTTTGGTTTTAATTAACGATGATATATAAATTGAGCAACAATAATTACTTGGCTAAGATAGGCTACACTAAGGCTACCTTCCACTAAAAGTTAACAACCACAATCCAAATTAATTCAAATTCAAAAAAATGGATGAGCTAGCATGACTCTTGATTCATCACAATATTTATCTATAGTTAATATAATTTCTATAATTTCCTTATTTTTAAAATTAGAATTCAATTCATTATTTCACTCTTTTATAAGAAATCTATGAAATAAGCTTTAACTATAAAATTATCATGTAATCATTATTTCTAAATTTAAATTATGTTTTTCTTAGTTACAGTTGGCAGTAATAGTATTTATTTAGCTTACTTAGAGTTATTAGGAGATTGCTTATAGTTATTCAAATCAATTATTCGTTTCTGTGATTATATCCCATTTATCTATGCGAGACTATTATAGGATGTCCCGTTATTTATGTTTTGGAAAATTTCTCTACTTTCTGAGTGTATACTATTTCTATTGAAAGATTGAGGTTTAATTGTCTAATGACTGGAGATTTATTAAAGGTTTAAGGGGCTTGAGTTTGCTGTCTATAGTCCCAATTTTTAATTACTAATTAAATTTCTTCTCAGAAGTTATTGAGAATCTAAATTTGTAATACCTTCTCTTAGAGGTTTTGCAACAAGACTATTTTAATTGTTTAATCTTGGACTAATAAAATTAAATTCAGGAGTTAGCAAGCTGTATTTAAGTTTTAATTGATCAATTGTATTTGAATTAGAATATACTTGACCATTCATGTGTTATACTTTTAAAGGCGGTAAATTTAAATCTTAATAATTCATTGATGGTTAACTTCCTAAAATAGAGTTCTTAAAATGAGACCTCGATCCTCTTATAGTGTTAATGTTAAACTAAGAATCTTGAGAAAACTTTTAATGTTGAGAAAGCTTTAGTTCCATATCTCGAATAATTTTCTAAATGAATTTTTCATCTAATTATTTATCTTAAGAGTTTTAGTTTTCAATAAAGGCTTCTTAGGAGTTCTTAGGGTCTACTGGAGAGCCAAATTAATTGAGATAGAGATACTTTTTACTTGAGGAAAATTCTTTACTATGAGTTCTTTCATGATTAATAGTATTGAAATTGTAGCTTTTCTAAATAATTTCAGGATTGATTTGCTTCATTAATTACTGTCTCCACACATATTCTTAGCTCTAGCTTACCTAAATGTCTTTGGCATTTAATGAATTTCTTATTAATGATCTCTCAGGAGATAAATCTTGCTAAGATTAAATACCTTTAAGAAACTTTTTCTTATTTGGCGATTGGAAATGTTTTTCTTAATCAATTGATTTATTTTGCAATTTCTAATTGGAAATTTATTGTTAATCTATATTATTCTAAACTTTGGGACTAGTCTAGAGTTTAGTCTTTCCAGGTATAAAAGCTCCCTTCATCAGCATTAGATCATGAACTGTGATTTATGACTAGTCCTTTTTCACATGAGTCAAAGGAACAAGAGTTTACTCTTAACTTAAAGCAAAAGGGGTTCCTAGATTAATCGTAGATTTGTACACTTAATCTAAGTTTCCTTATCTCTTAATTTTGTGTTAATCTTGTTTTATTAAACTATCATTAGTTTACTATTATTCACTCTATTTAAGAACCATGACTCCTGAATTATTCTGATCTGACTGAGTAATATTTACTTTATTTATAGAGCTTTAAAAGGACTTAATAGTTTCTTTTCTTTTTTATTTTTAATTCTTTGGTATGTTTCTAAAGTCAAAAGAATTCGATTGCTTTGAATAGAATGTCCCTAAATTTTGCTCAGATTCGCTAAATTATTGATCAGCTTGATTAGCACTTTGTTTTTAAGTACTAGGGTATTTATCATTTAAATTTTATAACAGAAAGTTGGGATCTAAATGCAAATATGTGATGCTAGGCTTTTCTGTTTACTGTTACATTGCTAATGATTAATGGACTCTTATAAAAACAATAAATATAATTTACATCATTGTATTTTAATAATAATTAAATATGACTCTAGATCTTGACTTAACTAATCTTTAATAAGCTTTAATATTAGACTCAATTTAATTTTTAAGCCTTTCTTAAGACTGATCCTGAGGTTTTTCATAATTAAAATCATGTAATTTTGGCTTGATTATATTTTCCTAACTCAATTTTTTATTATCCAAATTGTTTGCTTCATATTCTTAAATGCTAATCTAAATCTCAATAATTCTGTGAAATTAGTCTTCATTTTATTATGGATTTTACTCTTAGGTTTCCAGACCTTCATCAATTTACATGTTTTGCATTTCTATGCTTAAATTTCTGGCATGCTTTTTGAATTTAATTTAAATAGAAAATCAAATCATACTCTATTAATTTGAAAAATTATCAATGAAAGAATGTTAAAATTAATAGTTTTTTGAAAGAGTTGTCATAATTCTAAAGAGTTTCATCTTTTCCAATTTATACAGTTTGACTACTATGATTTATGGACAAACTTTTTCTGTGTTATAATCGTTACATTTACCCATTTGACAGAACGCTGTCTTTCCCAAAAGTCTCCTAGCGCCAACCAGTTAATGAATCTCGCATAAATTTTGATGGGGTCTATGAGTCATCGATAGTGTTTAATTGTTGTAAATGATTCCTATCAAGTCTCAGCATATTACTTTAAATCATAGTTAACAAAAAGTTTAAACTCTTAACTTTAAACTAAATATTTTATTTAGAATATTTTTGGAGTTCTTGATGAGCCCATTTTAATTTTGATTTTTTAATATTACCAAACTCTATCTCCTACTAATATCTTTCACATTTTTATTGGTATTCCCCTATAGATAAGGAACAAAGTTAGTCAGTTTGGGCAAATTTTTATTTATTGGCGTTTAAATTTGCGAAAATTATTGCTATGTTTACTGTAAAGAATAACCATTATAGCCTAGCTGTGCTGCTTATTATAAAATAATTTGGGATTTTTAGGCTTTTTAACTTTTCATTATTTAATTATTATAAAATTCACTTATACTATCTTTAAAAAAGAACAATTATTTCCAACGATTAGATATTTTTTGACATAATAGGTAAATATATCTTAAATTCCTTAATTTCATATATTAAAATGATTATAGAATATTTTTGACTTAGTTCTTAAAGGATCAACATCTTGAATTTACTTTCGATCTCTATCCTTTATAATGTTTTCAATAAGAATTTATCTGCTTTTAATATTGGCTTCCATTAGCAGCCTATCTTTACTTTCAGATTCTTTTAATATTTAAGGAGATTGATTATTGTGAATAAGTTTCATAATTGTGTGGCCAGCTTTTCCCGGAATGACTTTGCTCTCTTAATTTTATAATAGATAATTTGTATCATTCAGAGAGAGTAGGAATGCTTTATGTCTTGAAACTATTTTTGTGCAGGTATAGTTTGGGGATGTAGTTTTCTAGAAGAGTTCAGAGTCAAGTCTAGGTGCTGATCTTAGAATATTTACTTGTAATTATTTTGAGGGGCTTGATTTTTGTAACGATTTTGCTAATAAAGTCTTTTTTACATAATTGTCTATTTAGCTAAAGTTTATGACAAAAGCTAGTTTTACTGGTTTTGCTCTTATTTCAGGTAACTCTTTAAGATTTAGAATCTTTTTGAATGATCAACTTTATCATTAGTATGTGATAAATTTGAGACAAGATTTTTGTATACCTGCATATATGAGGTGGGATCTTCAGGATTTAATTAATTTTTCAATTTATAAGAATCTGGAGACTGAAATCAATTTAAATACTCAACCTAAGTTTCAGCAGAGACCTTCTTCGCATTAGATTTGTTTCTGGAAAGCTAAGTTTTCAAATTCTCCCCTAAAACTTAACCAGTTCTTCAATTTTTATAGTAAATTGATGTTTCATAATTCTCTCCAAGGATTACTTATGCTAGAATGTTTTCAATGATTTTATTTACAGGGAAACTTAAGTTAAAGTCTTCTTAATTTATATCGTATTTCCCTAACATCACAAAAGTGATTATACTTTGTAGTATATCTGATCTACTATCAATCTTATCTAAGAGCTCAGCTGTCGCTATATTTTACTTTACAAACTAATACAAAGATCATGAATTTAATGATAAAAATGATAAAATATTTATAAAATTTTGAAACTCTTCAGTATACTAAACAGCCTAACTGTAATCTTTAATCAAAAGCTCCCTAAAAATATTAAACTCCGATATAACTTTCTTGTATCTCTGCTTTTGAGATTAATTCTTAATTTAAGCCATAAAATCTAATTAATTTTTAGTCATTATAATCTGCAGCTATTATGTAACATTATTTGGAAACATGTTTTACATGTATTTCTTTAATGAACCTTGCCGATTCTGATTATTATTATTATGTTGAATATTTGCTTAATTCTAACTATCAATTTTTATATGATCTTAACTTATTGTCTTTGTGTTTTGGGGTTTTGAACCTCCTATAGGTAAATCATGAGAGATCATACTTTCTCTGCCTTAAGTGAAACTTTTCTACTATGGCACAATTCGCTTGTTTTTATTAAAAAGTTGGGGTAATAGCCCTAGCGAGGGCATATAAATTTTTTTCTCAAAATTTCATATTATCGTATAAATGTCCAAAACATTTAAATAATTTATTATAACTTAATAATAATGTCATTAAGGTCACTCATGATAAATTTAAGAATTATAAGGAACTTATTTAATATTTTTATTATACATTAACTAGGAAACAACAATAAGTATAAGTTAGATAAAACAGAGAAAATTTCATAAATTTGCAAATATCATATTAAATTAAACAACGCATAATGTTTTATCTAACTTATACTTATTGTTGTTTCCTAGTTGATGTATAATTAAAATATAAAATAGTTTCCTTATACTTCATAAAATTATCATTAGTGACCTTAAAGACCTTATTATTCAGTTATAAAAGTTATTATAATGTTTTTGATATTTACACGATAATATGAAATTTTGAGAATGAATTTTATATGCCCCTTCTAGGGCTATTACTAAAAAGTTAGTATATTAAAAATAATAAAATTACCAAATGATTTATTTATAATTACAGTAAAATTTTCACATGAAAAGTACATTGTTCAATATCATTCTATATAAACATAATATTGTTTTTAATAGTTTAAAGCTAAGATTTTACTCTTATTTTATGTGTATTTTACAGAGTATCATTTGGATTGTACGCCTAAATCATGCTGAAATCTATATAAAAGTTCTCATTAATTGCTTTTTAGTAGTTGTTATCATTTAAATTATAGTTTTTTGAAATTATAAAATTGTTTAATCTAATATCTTTTTACTTCAAAATAAATTAAGCAAGTAATATTTGCTTTTATAAAAAATTAACTCATTGCAGTAATCATTATTGAAACTTTTTTATAAACCTGGTTGAGTTTTCTTCATAGGTGAGCTATTTAATGAATAACTTTTGTGATGATACCGCTTATTAATGTTGCCTCCCTGTTAGATTTACCCAATTTACTTAAATTTATGATCATCTTAAACATTACTTTGTATATTTCCTTGTCTTTTTGGAAGTTAGTATACTTATTTTCTAGTTTCATCAGTATCTATTGAATTTTAACAATAATAAGTTATGGCTATTAATTATAAAAAAGAGAGAATTAATTTAATAATTTTCCTGCAAGTCAATTAGAGATTTAAAAGATTCCAATACACTTTTTATGTCATCGTTGTCTTGTGTGTCATAGAGGTTTTAAGTTTTGATATGATTTTCATTCGTATTTTACAACATTGCTGTATTATTGTTGAAATAAATACAAAAAAAGTAAATATATAACTAGCTATATCATTATATAGACTTGTGATACTTTAATTATTAAGATTTTGATAGATATTATTATTTCTTTTAATAGATTACTAAGTTTTTTTATAATCATTTTTACCATTTAATTGTAATTATTGTTATTTAAATACAAATTAATTATTAAGAGGGGGCATCATCGATTAAAAGCTAATTAAATTAATTATTGTATCGCAAGTATTAATATTATATTTAGTTTTCTTCATTAATTTTCGCATCTGTTTTGGATTCACTCTAAGTCACTCTAGATCTATCAAAGTTTTTAGAAATTATTTGCTTCCTAAGTTTTCTCTTATTATTTAAAAGAAGTTGGGTGTTCTACTCTTAAGATTTGTTCATTGATAGATTTTTAGCTGATTAATCTAAATTTATAGGTTTCAATAAGTTGTAGATGTTTTAATCATTGCAAAAGTCATTAAAATTTAAAGGCTCATTATTACTTTAAGAGAATTAATTGTGAGGAATGTTTTATTATTATCTTGAATTTTATTGTTTTTGGTTTATGTTATTAGCTGGAATAAAAGACCTTTCATTTCTGAAGCAGGTAGGTCTTAATTTAATATTAAAGCATGTATTTGAAAATTCAGACATTATTCAAAATTAATTAGAAACTGAAATAATTTATAAATTATTTATTTAAAAATGGATATCAGATGACACTAGCCTGCTCTGCAAAATAAAGTAAGTATTCTCATTTATTTTTTAATTTATTCATAATAAATATGTTTTTAACATTTCATTCATAATTTTAGAGATTATATTTCCTAAAAATAATTGCTCTTTAGATAAATATCGCTAGTATTTAAGCATTTTCTCTAAAACTAGGAACAGCATTTCTTTTATAAGTGAGTTGCACTAATTTTAAATGATCTAACTTATTCAATATACACTGTCAATTACTTATAATAGCCAACATAATAGTTGTTCGCTAAAACATAATTTTGTAGAAAAATTAATTTAAATCGATTTTCACAAAATTTAAATGAAGTACAGCTAGTATTCCATTGTGCATAATTGTATATTTTTTAGTATTTATTAGCAATATAAGTATACTATAATAAACTTGCTTAGTTTTATCATTTAATCACGGTTATTATTTATTCTAAATTTATAAATTCCTATTATTTTGAATTTTTTCAATAATAAATTAGCCAAAAAATATTAATCTCGTGCTGGTTTATAAGCTTCCTTTGTTGAAATTTCTCTGCTTTGAGATTAAACTCTGTGCACTTTTTGTTCTGAAATGATTCAGTCTTTTATTTTGATTTATTGACATTTAATTTCTTTAATATGATTTTCCTCAGAATTACTTACTTTAATTACTCTTTTCCTTATGGATTAAAATTAAATTTAAACATTAAATTTTTATATTTAGGAATTTCACTATATAAAACATAGAAATTGTAAAATAAGGCAAAAAACTACAAATTAAATTTTAAAGATTTGCGTATAGATCCATTCAAACCCCAAAACCCCTTAGTGAGGTTTATAAGTGCTTTGATTTGTAGGGTATAGTTGGGGTCTTATTGGGGTTAGTAGAGAAACTAGGTCAAATTGCAATATGAGAAATAGAAATCAGCGAAATTTAGGGTCTATTTATGATGATAAATATTTAGATTTACTGCTTCAGCTTAGGTATGGTACGAGTATTAATATAGATTAAGTCAAACCAGTATTGAATTATGCAGCTATAGCAAAGCTTTTGTGCAAGAGTGCCTCAACAATTAGGTATCATTGCTTGTTGGCTGTTTAGCATTATACTTCAGGCACTTGAAAGCATCCTGCATGAAAATAAAAGTTCTCACAGCACCATATTGACTACCTCTGTGATTCGAAGACTTTAAAGTATTGGGCACACTTTCCACTAGACTATCGAGCTGTGATGTTTCATCGCAAGTTTCCTGACATGCGTATCTCTCCATAAACTATAGCCAACATTTATAGAAAAAATGGTATTACTTTCAAGACTGTCAACAGAGTGAAGAGAGTGATTGATTTTACAGTGCCATTTTATAGTAATAATTTAAACTATATATATGATTAAATGCAGAGAGCTATTGATAATAACATCAAGTTCATAAACGCTGATGAAGCTGTGTTTACCTTCAACACCTTTATTAATAACTCTTGGTATAAGAAGTATGATAATATAGAAGTCTACGATTAGAAAGTAAAGGTTGTAACCCATGCAATTTTAGCAGGTATTAGTGAAGACTCTGGCTTAGAAAGTTATGTTATTCATCCTCGCTCTATTAAGAGAGAATAGTACATAGAGTTCCTACATAAGTTGAGAGATAAATACAATGATTAGGAGATCATCCTGTTTGTTGACAACCTCTCAGTTCATAAGACTAAGGAGTCTAAGAAAGCTTAT
>ARYC01012392.1:0-14461 GCA_000711775.1 Oxytricha trifallax | reverse complement strand
GGGAAATTTGTGCCTAAACCAATGGCAGGGTTCAAAACAGCTCCAGATAATCAAACATAATTTTTATTTATGATGATAAGTGCTACTTTAAGACTTTAATTCTTAAAAAACAATTTTATACATATCTATTGTGAATGTTATTTTGTGGCCATTAAGCATTGCTTTGGCTCCAATATAAGCACTAGCAATAATGAAGCAATTAATAGCTTTCTCTTTGGAGAACACAGTTTTTTGCTCAGTTTAGGTCAAATAGAAGAATACCACTAGAAAAGAGCCAAGAGTCTCAGCCACCATAGCGTAGAAGAAATATGATGGATCCTTCAAGGTAATCATTAATAAACATTTCTATATAACATTTTAAAATTGCTATATGTGTGTTTATTGAATGTTTCCACTGATAGCAACATCAGTTCTAAGGAACCATGACATAAGTGCACCAAGGAATCCACCAAGAAATTGGAAAATAATGTAAGCAATGCCAAGTGGTCTAGGGAAGTTGCCAACATCTTTTCTCAACATGAAAGCAAGCGAGATTGCTGGGTTATAGTGTGCACCTGATATTTTCCACCCAAAGATTATCAAAACCCATAAACATAGAAGCAGGGCAGTCTGATTCCTGGAGAAGTTATTGACGTTTTCAGGGTCTGCGTCTACTATCAAATATTGAGTGGAGTTGAATGAGATGGTTAGGAACATTGTGCCTATCAATTCAAATATCAACTTAAGCATACTCAATAATTACATATATTAATAAATTAAAAAAAAGATAATGCTATTTATGATTTTAAAAATTGTTGATTATTTTAATGACTGTTACGCAGTATCTGCCTAGTTGAGAGTTAAGATTCCATTTTAATGTTATTTTAATTATAATTGTATAATTCAATTACTACTACAATCAAATATAATAGTTTCTTAACTAATCTTTTCGATCTGTAATAATATTTATATTTTATTTTTCCCTATCTATCGGGAATTCATATTGATAATTAATTCATTTAAATTTGTAAAACTAGACACACTTATTACAAGAATTTGATACAGGAGTTGAGCGACTTGGACGATGTGCGTCGTAAATTGAATCTGTCTGTTTCCGATGTTGATGCTGTTGATGGCAATCATAATATATAAATTCTTCTATAATTTAAGTCCTTTTATTTCATATTATGTCGTGTTTTTGAATAACGACGCTGACAGCCAGGATTTTTCAAATGAACTTGGTGAAAAGTTTAAGTCATTTGATAGCAAGAAACCACATAAAAATACTCAGCTTTAATTGGGAGTATCTCCACCAGGGAAACAGAACAAAAAATTCTCTAAAATCAAAGGAATGGGTGGCGCTAATGGATAAACTCTGACTGGAAGTTCCAGGAAACCCAGGAACACTGTCGCTCTGGAATCTGGTGTAGTACTTTTGGATTCGCTCCAATCTAGTGAAATGAACAAAAATGGAAGAAATAATTATAAATTGATTATTGGGGATTAGATAACATGAACGATGATGGTGATTAAACAGTCATTTATGTTAGTAATAAATTTTCAAGTTCTACTTAGTATGCCTTAATTATTAAGGAAAGAGATTGAGTTTCAAAGCAATTAATTATCTTATTTCAATATTTATATTTTATTAAAGGATATTTTTATAATTGTAGATTATTATATAAGCAACACATTGATATCTCATATTATTATATATATAGTTTTAATTTAGAAGTAATGAATACCAGCAATTTCTATAATTGAAACTCATTTATTTTTGTTGTTGATTCATATTTATATTGTTTGCTTTTCAATTATAATTTGCCAATATCTATAGCTTAAAAGTTTAGGGAAATGATTTCATGAGAAACTACTTTGAAGGGCGCATTCCTATAGAGGAATACCAAGAACTAAAAATACAAGTAAATAATTAATAGAAATTATTACAAATAATAATGTTTTATAGATTGATAAATTGAAGGAGAGTGATTTCAAGAAGAACAGAAACACATTCATTGTAGAAATGGATAAAGCTCTGGAAATTCTTATGATTTAACATTAAGAGATGCTTCATAAATAAAAAGGATATGTACAAGAGCTTTTCAATGCACTTGATGTAAACATCAAGTTAAAATGTTTAATCTATATATTATAGCACTATCAACTTGACATTATTGACTTTTAAGCATTTTATCTTTTGATTTTACACGTTGAAACTAGAAAGTTTACTTTTTAATAAGTGAAGACTCTTTTTGAGAAAAATTGTGAAATCATTGCAGTTTGTAAGATAAACTATAATGTTTTTAATTATACTCTTTAGAATCAAAGAAAGATGCGAAAAAATACCTTACAATTGAAAGTTTCATATCACTTTGCTTCTAAGAAAAACTATTTAGCATTGAAAATCAGCATAGACTACTAGGGATTGAAGATAAAAATGACATTGATATTTTATACGAGAGAGTGCTGAAATTCAAGCAAAATTATAAGAAGGAAATGGAAAACTTAAATCGCAGATTTTATCATATCCATTAATACTTCAGAGATTAGGAATAAAAATATTTGCAAAATTTTATAAGATAAAAACTAAAGCGTGTTATATAGTTTGTAAATAACGATAGTTTAATTAATAATTTGCGTGAATATAAAAATAATGGCAGAGTATTTGTTTGGAAAACTTAGCGCTAATAAATTAGCTAAAATTTATGGTGTTATTATTATATTTAGTTAACTTTTTTATATGATTAAATAATTTATTGTCCTGATTAAATTTTTACAATTCATCAATAGCTGCAATTTGTTAGCCAGAATAGATGTAGAAGAAGAAAAAGATTTGACTGGCTGAAATGTTTTCAAATGAATTCCTAAATATTTAATCTGGCTGGATTAAAAAGATCTGCTCCAAACAAAGTAAGTTTTAAATTATATTATTTTACAAAGGAATAGATCCTATAAATAAAATAAGGCAATTAATCTAAACCTAAAATTAATTGTCTATCTTTAACTAATGAATAAATCTTAACTAAACATAATAAGGTTTTAGAGCGAGTACAGAGTTGCATTTAACAGCGGCAAGAATATCTCAATTGACTTTAATATTTGTGACTTTTCATTTAGTAGATGCCCAGAAAATTCTTTAGGTTTTGCTAATGGCATAAATGAAAACAATACTTGCAATCATATAAGCAGTCAATTCTTAAATGACGTCGGTTTCTCACTTAAAGATCATGAAAGTCCTGATTTAGGTAAGATTGAACTTTACATGGGGGTAAAATGTGCAATGATAACGACAATTTTTAACTCTAAGTGCAGTTAAATTGTGATGAAAATGCCTAAAGCACTACTTATAACTTGGACAAATCTAGATTGAGTAATCCATGCAAGCCTAAAGTCATTTTCAGTTCTAATGAGGATTGTACAAGATTGACTCTTGGCAGCTTATGGACCTTCTTCAACTAAAATTACTATATATTTGGCTTGTGAATGATGAGCTTAGGAGTCTTTTTAATGATAGCAGGTGGCAATTCTACAAGTTCGTAATGTTCCTTACTGAATAAGCTACAGTAGCTAGTTTTATTTTGGTATTGATGTTCGGTCAAGTGTATCTTACTAATTCTCCTTAATGGGCATTTTGGCTAACCTTGGTCGTAAGCATGGGCATGGAAACAGTTATTGGCTATGCTTGTCAAAATAGGCAAGAATTGGTGTTTTATTGATTGGTACTTGGATCGGAGGAATCTTAGGAGTTCTTCTATACAGCTTAGTCTTTTATTTGCAAGAAATAACCCTCTTCTTGCACTATGGCTAACTATCACTATCTACGCTACTATAATTCCAATTTTATCAATGGTATTCTTTGATCATGAAGTCATTATTTGTTCATCATTAAGAAGTGCTTACTTTTTTGTCAGAGTAAGATAATTTTTAAAAATTTAATCTTTCTAGAGGGATTTTCTGAATTTGCTAGAGGATATCGAAATAAATTCCCAATCTAGCTAAAGTATAACAATGGAAATAGGTTAAATTTAGGCTGTGTATTCCTTATATATCTGCTGCATCACTGGACTATCAATAATGTCGATAATACTTCAGATAACTAAAATTTTGATGTTTATAGCTACAGAAAATACTACTTGAAGTATAGAAGGACATGAAAAGATTAATGTATCTGAGTTTAACTTATTAAAAATTGATCTTTTAAGAAATGAATAGGTGTCATTGATTTATATATTGGAAATTAGTCTAGACTATACTTTAATAATATGATATTTATTTTAGATTGCAAGTTTTACTCCAAAAATATACTCAATAAGATTATTTAAATATAAGCAAAACAGATGCAAATTGTTGCATAGTTCTATTCTAATTGATTTTAATTTCATTTTCATCATCAACTTTAACAACTCCATCATTATATTCCTCATTGTTCTCATTACCATCTGTTGCTAAATTGTTTCTATAATTACTAAATTTCTCATGTTCATTTAGTATCTCCAATGCTTTATATCCTAGTAAGTATCTTTTCTACAATTCTTAGAATTTTTAATTGTGATGAGATTTTTCTAGGTTTAGATAACTTGTGTTATAAAATATTCTACTTCTTGAGTTGCCAAATTTTTAATTATTTCTTATCTATTTAGAAAATTAAATTTAATATCTTTAACTAATTGCAGTTTCTATTCTTACTCTTCATGCATTTGCGTTGTAATTGTTAAAATTTTTTCAATGTCCTACTCATAGCTCACATTTTCCATAAATGTCACATTCATAGAGTATTAGCGTGATGGGTTCTTTTATTTCTTAAATTCTTCTTCAATTTATTAAAATATAAAACTAAGCTATATTTTAGATTAGATAACCAACACCTATTGAATTCACAGCTTTTTCCTTTAATAATAAATTCTGAAAATCAGTTGTATCAGTTTACTTATCAAAAACAGGCTAGTTTCTTGCAGCTTTTACTATTGGTGAGTTATAATTAATTTTAGTCTGTTATTGATTTTTGTCTTTTCTCTTTGTTACAGCAAGATACCTCTCTAAATTTCTTGAGCCTTTTGCACTATTAATATCTTCATTTTTTGAATTGCTCATTAATTCGATATTCAATCTTTAAGCAGGCAAGTCTCTTCGACTCTCTTTTTTATATTTTTAAGAAATCCCTCAGATTTAGGATATAATATTAACTCTAGAGAGTTTAAGTTTTCAAGGTCTAGTCTTAGCATATTTTCATTTCTTGAATTCTTATATTAATGGGAATAACCCAACTATATTCTACTCTTACTTTTATCAGAGTTTATGATAATTAAGTATTTTGATCTTATTTTCTTTATACTTAGCCATAATATTCTCAAACTTTAACTTTCATTAGTATTTCATGTATATTTTTATGTACCTCATTCTCTGATCTGCTAATTCTTTGGCTAGGATAGCAAATTTACTTTTGATATCATCAATGACTAAATTTAGATTATCAATCTCTCCATTTTTTGTTTTAGTTTATCTAAATAGAAAATATTCTGATCATAAAGTTCATGTTTAAGTTGTTCTCTAATTAAATGAATTTAACTTTTGTGATTTTAGATACAGGAACAAATCTTTGAAGAACACACTCCTTTTCAATTTCAAAAGCTCACATTAAAAGTAAAAAAAACAACTATTTCCACTATCAAACTAAATATATTTAAATGAGTCTTGGAATAAAACTAGAAAAAATGGCATTAATTACTAACTATTTATGCCATTCATTTCATGACCAAGGTTTTCTATAATTCTGCTCCAAGCTCCATCAGCCCCAATCAAGAAATCACAGTCATTATCATAAATATCTTTGGAATCTCTGTTTTAAACTTTCATAAATTAATATTTATTGTTTAAACTTTGAGTGAAACTTAAGCATCCTTTTCTTATACTTATTTTATTACATCATGAATGAGATAACAATGTCTAAATATAATAAATAGCATTTATTAAAATTTTGTCATATTTTTCTCAATTGAAATCTAGTTTTATTAAATTATAGAACTTTCTGTTCTTAACTCCTAAGTTTTTCAAGCAAAAGCATGTTAAGTTTATTCTTTGTGAAGTGATTTGAATAAGCATAGGTAAATTATTATTAATACTACTTCAATATATTTTAAAATATGATTTCTTTGGCTATAAATGCTCAATTAAAATCGAAATGATTAATCTTTCCGTAGATTTTCCCACCTAAAACATAAGTGGAATAATTAAAATTCTTTTATTATCCTATTTTTAAAAGTTCTTATTCTAATTAATGACTTAGAAATTCCTAAATCTTTCAAAATTTTTCAAGTTCTTAGCATTTTTTTTTAAAAAAAAGGTTAGGAGTGATATAGAAAAGAGTTTATTAGGAGTTATTCATACATATTTATAATGTTGAACTTATTTGGGAAAAAATGAAAAATCTTAAGTATATTTATAAAAAATATAAAATATAGACTTTGCCTTAAACTCAAGAATGTCTGTCTATTATTAAGTTGGCAATATTGAATTTATAGAGCATAGATTTAAGTAACATTCATAGAGGCCAACTTTCCATGATACATGCATTAGTTTAATTCTTCTAACCTGTCTTTAAAATGCTAGAAATTTAAGAAGTATTAAATGTTGAAAATAACATTTTAATTTATTTAAATTATAGTCATAACTTTATAATCAACATTTTAATACAGTAGTACTGATTTAAATAAAAATGCAGAGGTAAATTCATTGTGTTATGGTTTTTTATTATTAATTTTTTCATTAAGATTATTGATCGCTCTATTAATACCTCAATTTTAAAATAGTTCATTATAAATACTCAAATCTCCAATTTATAAAAAGAATTTCTTTTGGAAAATATTTTTATGCTAAAAGTTTTAATATTAATTATTTTATATTAAATAATCTTTAGGTCTTTAATTCTTCTTAAACGAAAAAAGAAGGCATTTGGCTGTTTTTATTTTGATTATTTAATTGATTTTCCATATTTGAGTAATTAGATCTGGTAAAGAGAAGGGATTGCTAACTTTCCTGCTAGCAAATGTATTTCTTAAGATATTTGCAATGTATTTTTATTAACTGCACCTGAGAAAGAACTTAATTCTCTTCTTTGACTTATTATTTAGAGGGAGTCATTACGTCTCAAACAATTATAGAGAAGGAATTTTAATGCTCAAATTTATCTTAATTTTGCTATTGAGACTGTTAATAAGTTTGCTATTGTTACTGTTGACTTGCTAAGAAGTTTAGAGCTGCTTAAGGAATTTGATTAAAAGAATTTATTGAGTTTTGCCTATTTAAATTCTCACTATATTGCTAGCTAGCTGTGGGATTAATGTTGGCGCTTTAATTAACCTATCTTGAAGTATTTAAAGTACTATAAACTTAGATAAACTATATTCTCAAATTTATTTAAAAACTGTAGACTTCACTGCTGTTCAGTTCATGTTGCTTTTTCATCAATAAATCATAAAGAATTACTCTTCCGCTGTTACTTCTATAAAAAGTAATAGTTATGATACTAAAATATTCAAAAAAATACAAATGTGATTTGAAATCTGGCATTTCTTATTTACCAATATGACTTATATTTAACCTGTTATATTTGCTACCTTCTTCTATTTTTATATAACTTAAGGGTTTAAAGCTTTAGGATAAATTAAACTGCTGAGATTCAATGCTGAATTGCTAATCGATATATTGTTAACAATAAATGTATTTGCACTCTTCAAGTTTTAAGCCTTTTTAACAAAAATCTTATATAATAGCGCTATTATTGAAGTATGACCAATAATTTACGCGATTTCACTCCATTTCATTAGGATTTACAAAAACTCATTGAAATTCCACATTACCTTATCTCTTTACATCATTAATCTTTGAATTTCATTCAAACTGCTAATCTTTGATGCACTATTATTTATTTTTTAATATCGTGAGTAATAAGATTCTTATACTACCTTAATATTTTCAATTAAGATGAGATTTTCTTACGAATAATGCGTCATGAGATCTTGAAGTAATTTTACTCTGTGTTGACTTGTTTTTACTCAACCGATTGTGTTCCCATCTTCTTCTGTATTTCAGGGTACAAAAATGATTTTTTCTTTCTTGCATATGCCAAGAGAGTCAGTGTTGATTATTTTTAAGGAAGCAGTTAATACAAGCCCTTCTATTGTTACTACTATTTATTTAGTCATTGCGTAAAGTGTTTTATTGTTGGATAAGCTCTCAAGACTATAGACGATGATGTCTTATTCCAAGTAATATTAGATTTTATTAGCAAACAATGAGATAATTCGTTATCATTTCATAAGGTGGAGGATGGCCTCGGTATGTAAAGGTCTTAATTTTTGAGAAATTTCCTGCTTATTTATTTGAATCAAGGTGTCACTTCTTCAGTTGCCTTATTAACTGTAATGTACATGATTCTCTTCATAACTATAGGTGCATATTTCATTTTCAATATAAAATCAAGTCTCTATTCTCGTTTCTGAAGATTGAATTTTCGTGAAGCTTAAGTCGACGGTGTGTATGTCTTTGGGAAAATTGTCAAGATATTCGGAAATCAAAACATTTAATCGTTGTATTTCCAGGTATCATCTCGCACTTTTAAAAGCCTATCGATCAATATTCGGATACGTTGAAATTCATTGCAAGCTCTAAAAAAACCTAGGTAATACCATATTTTATACCAATTCTTACTGCTAAAGTAATGATGCACTTACCAAAATAATGTTGAAAAACTAATTGGTAGTATCATAGCAAATTTAATTTGGCTTGATTTGTATTAATTTTTATTTCGCCTATTTTTTATAATCATTTATGATACATATTTTTAATAGTTTATTATAACTATCATTAATTTTGATACATTATAATTAATTTTTCTATGAGTATGATATTGAGATTATTTACAAATCTGCTTTACTGGTATATATATATATTGATTATATTTATCATTTATTCGTATTTTTATAAAATAATTTATTAATTAAATGAATAATAATAATATAACTGATAATTTGAATATTTACAACTAATTTAGAAAGATTTAAGTCTTTTATTAACAAATATTTATAAATATTTTTTAATTTTTATGAATTAGATTATACTACCAATTCTCTTTATACCTACAAGATCATGTAATAGGGCACTACTACTCACGAAAACCAATTAATTTAATACAAAAATATAAAATTTATAATAGATAATTATGCAAATACATTATTTAAACCAATGATTAAGGAAAATGAAGTCAAATTACAATAATTAAAAAGCTATAATATATTTTACAGCAATTCTAAATTATTATTGAAAGTCTAGAAGTTACTTTTCTATTCCAGCTAATAAGTTATCCAAATATAGCCAGATTTAGATCCCTGAAAAATACAAAATATTAATCTGGTTTTGTGACAAGTTTTTCCTCTTAATATCAATATTTAAAACCCTTACATATATTAATAAACAAAATTTAATCTAACTCAAAATTCCTGAAAAATAATACATTAATAATTTTATTAATAAAAAATACATAAATGTCATGATTATAAAAGTTAATACAATTAAGTGTAAGCTTGAAAATACAATAAAACCTGAATTGCTCTCAATTTAATTTTACTTATATTTTAAAGTTTTATGAAGTTATCTACTCTTAGAATGAAATTGATGTTTCTCAATCAACATTTGATCATATATTACTTAATAATAATTGAGATACAGCAACATTTCAGCAATTTATCTATAATTATTCATTTTCCATATGTTTGATCAGACTATTCAGTAAAATATTAGGGTGGTACCTGTTTCAACGCCTACTATTACTATAGTAAAATAAAAACTGTAATTGACATACTAACCAAATTTGAGTAAAAAATCACGAATTTGATAATTAATAATATTTTTGAAAACTCTTTGGTAATATGTCTTTGAAAAATTTATTGATAAATCATAAAATTACTTTTATTTATAGTTGCATTTATAATTATTTTAGGTGATTTTTTGTGATTTTTTCTCTAATAACTTTCCCTTTTTATATTATAATTTCATCTGTTCAGAAACTTGGAGTCTATTAAAAATAGAATTAATAAATAATAAAGAGAATAATCAATTAATTTATGAATAATATTGTTTTTCGCTCCAAATATCAGAATATGAAGACTCAAAGTTTCTGAACAAATGAAATTATAATATAAAAAGTGAAAGTTATTCGAGAAAAAAATCACCTAAAATCACTATAAATGCAACTATAGATAAAAGCAATTTTATGATTTATCAATAAATTTTTTAAAGTCATATAACCTCAGAGTTTTCAAAAATATTTTTTTTTTTTTAATTATTAAATTCGTGATTTTTTACTCAAATTTGGTTAGTATGTCAATTACGGTTTTTATTTTTACTATATTAATTGTATGGGTGTGAGACAGGTACCACCCTATTATTAGTTATTTTGAAATATACTACTGTGTGCTTAGGCTTAACACTCTTAACATTAAATCATTAATTGGTGTATTTCCTGTACATCCCATAACTTATTTTCCAATCATTACTAATTCAAACTGCAACAGTGTCTATATTCTTGCTGGTTACTATTAATTTTTATTTTAGCAATTCTCTAATTGCTCTAAGACACTAGATTAGTTTCTGGTCTTATCTCTTGAGCATGGTTTCGATCAACTCTAAGTCTTTTATTTACGTTATTATACCTTATAATATTTCTTGGCAGAATATATCTTTGTTTCAGCAATTTAATGGCATTATTGATTTACTCGATGCTTAATCAGTTTTAATTGAACTTTGGATGATACAACCGTTGCTTTTTTTTAAATTAATTTATATATAATGATTTGATATAGCTCAAATCATACTCATCATATATGTCTATGATTAGTAGAACAATTCTTGACTTATTTGGTATGCTCAACTTCAATCCCATTTATTCCCAGCCATCAATATTGAAATAAATCTCCTCAAAACCACTCTCAATTTGAATCTTATATTATAATATTAACACGATAGCTAAATCTTATTGTAAGCAAATTTGGTTTAGAATATAGTAGTAAACTTTACTTTTCAATTGTACCCATAGAAATTACTTAAAAATTTCTCTGTATATAGATTTATGAATTTGATAATTACTTAAGTTATTTTATTCCAATAGTGGTCTCCATGCTTGGAATGAACTTTCCTTATTAAATTGAGATTGAACTATTCTATTATTTAGTAAAAAGTTTAAGCTCCTGAATCCCCTTATACTTGAGTAAGTTTATTATAAATGGATTTTTAATAACATTATGCCAATATTCGTTCTAATTATTGCAGCTACCTTCGATTATCTTAACATTGGAAAGTCTTTGCACTTTAACAAGAAGTTTATTAACTTAAGGTCTAATAGTTTAGCACCTGATTTCTTATATAATCATATTTCAAGCTAAGATATTAACTGCAAGCTTGATCTTATCATAAAAATTTTATGAATATCTATGACTGTTGTTTATGATTATTATGTAGCAGTATTTTTGCTAAGCCTGCTACTTTAAGATAAAATTTGTTTGGTTAACTTTTGATACCTAATATTTAACTAAACTCAACATTTATAATGTGATTAAATGGCTGTAGTCTGGGAAGGTTGGTCTCATTCCTATAAAACAGGAAAGACTTTTTATACCAATTTCTTAATTTAATTTGTCTCTGAAGATTATAACTCCATTATATTCTTAAGATTATAAAACTAGTAAACGACCCTGTTAATGTTCAATCTTTCCAATTACAAAGTTAATTAGAACTTGAGTAAACTTAATATAGTTAACAGAGTCTTTAGAGTTCTCACGTGACTATAAAGCTGCATACCTTAGATCTTCTAAAGCTGTCATGTTTCTTTGGATTGAGGAATCCAGAAAAATAATCAAAACCCCAAAACCTATTAATGAGGTTTATAATTGCTTTGATTTGTAGGGTATAGTTGGGGTAAGCCAATTTGCAAAATGAGAAATAGAAACTAGAGAAATTAGAAACTAGCGAAATTTAAGGTCTATTATGATGAGAAATATTTAGATTTATTGCTTAAGCTAAGGTATGGTTCGAGTATTAAACTACACTAAGTCAATCCAGTGCTGAATTATGCAGCTATAGCAAAGCTCCAATGTAAGAATGCCTCAACTATTAAGTATTATTGCAAGTTAGCTTTTTAGCATTATAACTCAGGCACTTGAAAGCATCCTGCAAGAAAATCAAAGTTCTCACAGACCCATATTTAATTCCTCTGCGACTCGAAGACTTTGAAGTATTGAGCACACTTTTCGCTTGGCTAGCAAGCTGTGATGTTTCATCGCAAGTTTTCTGATATGCGTATCTCTCCATAAACTATATCCAATATTTATTGAAGAAATGGTATTACTTTCAAGACTATCAACAGAGTGAAGAGAGTGATTGATTTTACAGTGCAATTTTAAAGTAACAATTTAAACATATATGTTATTAAATGAATAGAGCTATTACTTATAACATCAAGTTCATACATTCTGATGAAGAAGTGTTCACATTCAACACCTTTATTAATAATTCATGGTACAAGAAGTATGAAAACATTAATATATAGGTTTATTACTAAAAGGTGAATGTTGTCACCCATGCAATTTTAGCTGATATTAGCGAAGATTCACGCTTAGAAAATTATGTCATTCATCCTCGCTCTTTTAAGCGAAGAATAGTATAAAGAGTTCTTACATAAGCTAAAAAAGATAAATAAAATGATTAAGAGATCATCCTGTTTGTTGACAACCTCTCAGTTCATAAGACTAAGGAGTTAAAGAAAGCTTATGAAGAGTTAAACATAACACCTGTATATAACTTTCCCAATAGCCCATAGTTTAATGGAATCGAATTCTATTGGAGTTAAATAAAGACTCACTAAAAGAAACTGCTGCTGTATCACCTTATGCATGACTTGCCTATACATACAGTAGACTTGATTCAGAGTAGCTGCAAGAGAGTGAGCATAAATAAGACGACAGTTTGTGCGAGAGAAGGAAGAATGAATGTTTATAAATAAGATTTAGATTTAAACGAATGAATAAGTTCACATATTAAATTAGCTCATAAAGGGTTTGGCTTCTCTTATTTTTCTTCCTCTTATGGCTTGCTTAGACCCATATTTCTTCTCTTAGTACCACCTCCTGAATCTATGGTCATTTCATCTGGCTTTTAAACATATTTATAAAGTCTCTTGTTCACTTCATGAATAGTCTATGACTATCTCTCTCTGTGAACCTTCGCATGCTCTTTCATTAGGAATATATCATTACGAGGTTTCCCTACAAAGTTATGAATCAAAGCTTAAATTGAGAGGAATGGGTGCTTCTTGAGCTCCGAGCCAGATCTAGCTTATTAGTATTACTTGCTTTTTAATCTTCAGGAGAAATAGAGAAGCGTTCTTGTGAGCTTCTTCAATGATCTCTCTGAGATAACTCTCTCTTAAAGTGCCAAGAACACCAAAGAAGAATCTCCTTTTCTGGAAGCTTGTTAGAGAGTTGTTTCTTGGTAGGAAGATAAACTACCAACTCTTCATCTTTCATCGCATCCTCGTAGAGATTAGTGACTGAAATCTCTGGGTAGTTTGGTATATCTATCAACTTAATTGCATTGTTTTTGAAGGCTTTCTTCTCATCACAGAGAATAGCTTTTAAGAATGAAAATTTAGTTCTTTCCATAGTTGAAAGGAATAAACCAACTATAGAATATGATCAAGTATATGTCACATGCTTACCATGCTAAGTGAAGTATCGATAGAGATCCTCCTTGCTTCTAAACCTTGAGATCATTTGTTAAGCTTCAACCCTCTTCATTGCAGTACTTATAGATTCCATCCTTGTTCCTTCTCTTGTTATTGAATTTCAAATTTTAATATATAGAGTTCTGGATCCTACTGTTTAAAATCTTAGTATTAAATATGGGCATCTTTATAGGAGGTCAACCCTGCAAAGATACGTGGAGAAAGCTGGCAGAAGCTGTAACAAACTTCAGAGATGGAGCTCCATTTTTATCAATTTAGTTCCATTAAATTAGGACTAAATTTGTTTAAATTTGATTAGTACCGGTACTAAATTCGATTAAATTTAATTGGTACCAATTTAATAGTACCAAAACTTAATTAGTACCTAGTTTTTAACTAATGAGGTTTTAATGGAAAAGTTCCAAAATGGTTCAAAACCTAATTGGTACCAGTTCCAACCTGAATTTATTCTCAGTTAGTACCAAAATTTAAAATATTAAGCATAAAATTAGAAAATTTATAGTTATTAGAATAAATATGATGTCTAACACTTCAAAACCAACCATTATTGCTGGAGGGTAAACTCCTGCTCAACTATACTTTAACTTGGGAAGTTATTACTCATTAATAATAGTAATTTAAATTTGAATTTAAACATGGCGGCTAACTTGAATCTTAAGGCAGTTTCTCTTGGAACAGGTTAATCCTAAA
>ARYC01012391.1:0-13740 GCA_000711775.1 Oxytricha trifallax | reverse complement strand
AAATTAAAGCATAATTTAATGATTGGGACTAAGCAGGTAAAAACATAGAAGTTTTTCTGCTTCATCCCATTTTAATTATAAAAAATAAATGGCAAAAATTTAAAAAAATTAATTATAATAATTATATTAGTATCCTATTTTGAATAATATATATTTGCTGTGAATTATATATATTATAATTTATATAAAGTCTTACATTCTATATTATAATTCTATTTTAACTGATTGCATGCAACGTGTATGTGGAGGAGTTGTCTCATTTTCACGTAAAAGCCAAAGATAATGACATAGCACCACAGATCGCCTTGATGAATGAGATGAACCACCCTCATTTTTCGGGAAGTAGACGAATACAGCAAAGATGAAGAAGTTCTTAGAAGGAAGGGGACATGCTATCGATAGCAAGTACAGATCCACCTGGCTAATCAACAGAAACACATACATTGTGATAACAACGAGTGATCTTTCATCTAATAACTCCAATCCAGGAGACTTAGCAGCATTCATGGAAAGAGTAGCTGTGTGCGCATTAGAAATAAAGTCAAGATCTAGAGAAGAGAAGTTCCCTTTCAGCACACTCCATGGCAAAGTACCTGTTTAATAGATATGTTTAAGAAAGAGAGGGGAGGATGAAAAATGTGAAAGAACAGGAAATATTGAAAGAAATGAAGAAGGAGAGCAGGAATAACGAGACTCACGTAACTTGATAGTTTCAAACATTGAATGATTGCACTTACTATATTATTCTATTAAATGATATTAAATTAATAAGAAGATTTTACATTATTTGATAATTACTTAAAACTAATAAATATATTTTTATTCATTCGTTTTGCTGTTTAATGTTTAGTTTTCTTAATATATATTTAAGAAAGCTCTCTCTAATTATTTTCAGTTATAATTTGTTCTATTTTGTATTTGTATTTATTTATCTAAATTTCCCAATTTAAATGTATTTTAGCAATATTAAAAGTTTATTAATTAATTAAATCAGCATTAAACATTTAGAAAGTGTTAAATCATCATATTTATGTTATGTTGGAACTAATCATAGTCTTTAATGCTACCTGTCAACTAAAATAATAAAGCAGATTCTTTATGATGTGTTTGTATGTTAACATAATAAATCTAACATAAAAACATATGAACAAAGAGTCAAGTAATTGCTGATTTTTAACTATTTATATTAAAGCAATATATAATAAAATAAATTGAGTAATTATGCAGCAATGGCTGATCATGTTTTATTAAAATGCAATAAATAAGAATCACGCTCTTTTTAGAAGGCAAAAAACTCATAACAATTACAAGACTACTTTTGTACTGCAGCTGGCATTATATTAGCCAAATTTTTGTTGGAAAAATTAGAATTAAATGAGAGCTAGAATTTGCATTCCACATACTATTTTGATAAGCCAAGCTAGGTGCACTTTAAGGTCGTAAATTTAGTTTCTAATCACGGTAACTTGAAATATCCTATTATATTAGCAAATTAAATAAATTATTCAAATTTTGCAAAAGATTGGAATATTCAAAAGATATCCAAAACTGCAAATGATACATAGTGAAGATGAATAATTCTAGATTTATTCCTGCTAAGGCTCTTTAATCAAATCGAATTTATCGTCGATGTAGAACTACATATCTCATGGAATTGATTATAATTAAGTTCATTTCAGGTTATCATGAGGGAGAGTTTAAAAGTGAGAGCAGTTCTATTGCAGGCACAGCAACAATATCAAAGCATCAATACTAATTGCATCTTAAGAACATAAAATGAAGCATCATGCGCGATTAATAAATGACTCGAGAATGCCATAAAGTAAAATACACACCATTTTTTAAATAGCTGCAAGAGTATCTGCTAAAGAAGGAATAGGGAAAGAAAAGATATCAGAATGTTACGTTAGGATATGGAGAAGCAATGGTTGCCTTGCTAAATGTCAACACAAACAAAAAGCATTATTAAATGAATGGAGTTTGAATATTTGTTCAAATGAACATGGGAAAGACAACTATCTCTGAAGTTCTTAAAGATATATTCATATGTGATTTTAAAGAAGTTAGAGTTTTACATTTCTTTTTAAAGCTGTTTTAGTAGATTTCACATCATAAATTACAATGATGGATGAAATGAATAACTTTCAAATTTTTGTAAGAAATTTAAAAGAAATATCTAGAATGAAATAGATTTTGAAGGAAGGCGCGACTCAATCGATAATAAATATAGAGATAATTAAATGGCTTTCGATAACATATCTGTAGTGTTAACAACGAATGAACCTCCCTTTGATGAGATTAGTCAAGTTAATAAGCATGAGACTATTGAGAAAGTCAAAATTTGCTAGTTAAAGATGCTTTCTCACAAGTGAGAAGATCCATTCCCATTCAATACAGTTAAACTGTCAAGACATCTTTACAAGGGGTATATTGATGAAATCAGTACTAAAGACATAGAGATACATTCCGAGTATGAAGAAAGCATAGAAGATCATCAGTAGCAAGATGAGATAAGATCAAACTCATCTACAATGTCTTAATATATAATTGAAATATTATTCCAATTAAATTAGTCGTTAACTAAATACAAATAAACACAAAATCCACTCTCTAATCATTTGTTTAAATGTCAGATTTTATACTAACAATTTAACACATCTTAAACTATCTATTTAGTAGTTTAGTCAATTTTACATATTTACAAATTTGCAAATATGTTTTAATTTAAAACATCTTCAATCATTTAAGCCTATTTTTTTAAAATTATGTTAATAAATTTGCTCATCTTATTGATTAAACTAATCTCATTAATAAGTTCAAAATAATAGATACTATAGAGCTATTTGAAATATAATTTTCAAAAAGTGAAAATATAAATTTTTGCTATTATTAATTTTATAGAAAAGTATATTTAAAACTATGATTATTTTCTAACATTGCTTACATAGGCAAATTAAATTTGGTCAGCTTTGAATACAAAATTTATATTCTCAATCGTACACTTTATATCTTAATTATATTCAGTAGGAGAATAATATGTTTCATTGTTATTTTTATTGTATTAAAATTTGGGAAGAACTAGATAAACAGCGATATTATTATTATTTAAAACTGTACGGAATAAATACTGGGGTTTAAACCAGCCAGTTTTAATATAATTAGATATTCATAGTTTGACTTTTGGCGATCCAGTTTCCTCTTTCCAAGGGGAAACCAGTGGTGTAATTTTATGCAATGAATATAGTTCTAAAAAATTTATAATTTATTTGTTTTTAAATTTAAATATAATAATAATAATAATTAACTCACATCTAGATCTCAGTGGATCTACGAGTATAAGGAAGCTAAGGGTCAAGCCCTTTAACATTACAAGGAGGAATGGCTGCTTATAACTTAATAGCAGACTTTAATAACTAATCACACAGTTGATCAAGACTATACTCGTGCCATTAGTAGAGGTGGGATAAGTCTGGTTCTTTTTTTGCAAACAGATGCTACAAGTCAATTCTACTCTACTTATGAGTTCCTGCCATCTTCCTTAATGAGTAATATAGTATATTTTTTAGGCAAGCTTAAAGTGATTTAAAAGCGATGGAGAATATTTACCAAATACCATTGGATAGTCAAATACTGTTTGTATAGTAAGTATTGGCCTGAACTATTAATCCATTTCCTTAATTTAATGAAAAATATTATATCTAAAATTTTCTTAGCTGTCTATTCGTTCTTGTTTCTGTTAAGGTTCGATTGTTGCTTATTAAAGTTCATACTTCTTTTGTATCAAATCAGCTTCTGAGTGGAAGTAGTAACTATAGAAGAATAGTGAATTATCTGAAGATCCGAGGAGTCTGATATGTTTCGAATCTTATAACGCTTGTAATGTTGCATAACAGAGCTTGCTTAGTATATTAATACACTACATTATGAATCATTGTCTTCGTATGAACAAGATTGAGAGAATGATTCTTCTACTTCATTTAGAAGAATTCATCTTCATAATTTCCAGAATATAATTCACTATTACAATCTGAGTATTCATAATTATCTAATACATAAAGAAACTCTTTATGTTCCTTTTCTTTTTTATATTACTAGGAATATTATTGCTTTTTAAAGAAAAATGCGAAATATTCTTTAGCAGATTAGTATTCTAAAATGTGCTAGAATTTTCTTTTTCTTAGTACTAAGTACGCGGTTTAACTTGAGTAGGTGGTACTAAATTGAGTGGTTAGACTTAAGTCCGGTCTTAATAGGAGAAAATGGGTTATAGGGACTAAAATGAAGGTTAAGCTCTTGAGACTTATTGAACTTTTCCACTTGGCCTAAATTGAGGAAATTTCCATAGTGTAGTTGGATTAAAGTCTTAATTTTTAGGTGAAGGTAAGAAGCGCTCTATTATTATAGTCTACCTGTTTCTATGAGAGTATATATTAGCTAGTTTATGGCTTCATGAAGAGGTCTTTCAGGTTCTATGATTCTCACAATGATTTTATAAAGAAATTGATAGACTGTCTTGAAGATTGTAATTTGGTCCATGAAAAGCGTTGAAAGGCCTAAATTAAAGTCTGAGTGTTAATAAAGACTGTTGGCAAAGTGTATTTAGTAGATAGTCTACTTGATGATGAATTGTAGTAGAGTAGCGATAGGACTGGTAGGTTGTTCTTATGTTCCCCCAAATAGTGCAACAACGACGAAAGATGAGCAGATCAATTACCCCAGTAACATTGATTGGTAACTTAGACTATATTCTGAAAAATTGTGAGCAAGTTATAAGAAGGTGAAGTTCTTAATTGTCGCTCAAGTGTTACAAGATCCCCTTGGGAGATCATTGTCATGATGCTCTTTTATTACATCGAGTTACGTTTTAAATCAATTTAATTTCTAATTTAAAGCTTGGCATAATATATTATTTTTTATAAATTATCCAAATTAATATTCTTGAAACTGTGAAGAAAAAAAAACACATTATGGGAGAGAAATCTCAAATGTTCGTTATTGAAATAAAAAGTGAAGATATAAATTTTATAATTAAACTTCTTCTATTTTTAATAATTCTTATTATATATTAATTAATTAATCAAGAGTTTTACTAATATTTAAGTATATATAAAATTAATAGCAATTGTGGCCAAGATTAATAATTAAATTCAAAATAAGAATTTTCTAAACTGGATTAAATCAATCATGAGTTTTTTCATTATATAAATCATAATAAACTCATAACAAAGACTTAGGACTTTAATTATATTCAGACAAAACTAACCAGTAAATGGAGTTCTAAAAGAACATCATGGCAAAGTTAATATTTAAAATTGAAAACATTCGCTCGATGTACTTTGGAATACAGTGATAGTTCCTTGGGAGTTAACAACTTTAGTTAATATAAAAACTAAATGTCCAAAAACCAAAGCCACACATATAATGTGAAATCTTCAAAGAAAAAGTCACCAGATGTCAGAATACAATCCTTACAATCAACAATAGAAAACCTAATATAAATAGTAACGTAAAAGGTGTTATAATATTAATTGGTATTATGATTGAAAAGATAAATGTGCTCCCTAAACAATCACAAGTCCAGGATATATATTATATGTATGTATGTTCAATTGTTATAGTTGATAGACATAAAAAAGGGTGCTATATGTCAAGATCAATGTTACTAAATAAACTATGGTATATGAAAAAAATAGATAGATCATGCCAAGTACGTAAACAAAAAGTCATCATGTTTGATATCATGAGAATAAAGGATCATGGGTTAGATAAAGATAAAAATACTCCCCACTTGACAAACATTCAAAACTATAATACAATATTGATTGATAGAGACGGTAATCTCTAAAAGTATAAAATTGGCAAGAGTCATTAAACGAATAATTTGAAATTCAAATAGATTGTGATAATTCTTAAAAATCATATAATGTAAACATAGATCCAAGAGATAATCAATAGGATGTTGAAAAACACGGAGAATCAATTTTATTCTACTTTCTCTTCAATCCATACTAATTTGTTACAATGCTTAGCCATAATAATTACAGACATAATCATCAGAAATAATTAAGTAGTTGTCAAAATTTAGTTAAATTAAGTGGATTTATTATGAATCTATCAATCAAATATTAATATTTACTCTTAAGATCAATCTTCTTAGCAATAATGTTATAAATACCATTACATTAAGATAAACAAATCTAAAATGAGAATAATTGTTTTGTTTATAAATAGTGTTAATAATATCAATTTTGTTATATTTTATAAGTTTTAGTTGTATCTATATAATCAATAAAGTATAGTGTAGTTAATGACTTAATTAATAATTAAGAATTAATTAAAATTATGAAAATGAAAGTTACATTTTATTTATTTCTGTTTTATTTTAATCTCTGATGTGCAATCCTGAATATTAATTTTGTTAAGATAGTAAAATTATTTAATATAACAGAAAAATAAAGGTTATCTTGAAATTAATCAGTATTTTCAATTATCTATATAATAATAAATTAAATTATTGGTAGATTTTAATATTAATAATTGAAATGATATGATTTATAAGTTCATAATTTTTATGATGATAATTCATTAACTTAAAATGAAGTAAAATTAAGAATAATTTGTTACTTTTGCCTTACTTTTATTAAATCACAATGTCAACACATATTTCTATTATTTAGTTATTAAAAACCATGTTTAACTATTGTTAAGTACCTTATGGTTTGATTATTTTCCATCCAATTCGCTTATTCAATATCATAATATTGATAAATCCTTGAGATCTCGTACTCCTCTAAGAATTAATTGAGTAAGTCCTTGATCATATCACGAACACAGTGTCAAGATCAGCAATAATCAAGATAAGATGATCAGACAGGATAGAAAACAATGAACAGCATCCAATAGCTCTGTAAGAAATTATTGCACTACGTGTGTCAACTCCAGTTTCAAGAAAGAAAGTTAAATATAAAGGCAATTAACTTTTCAAGAAACCTAGTGTGAAGGAAGCAATACACGAGAGGAGGTTATGCAAGAGGAGGATACAGATGAAAGACAAATCAAAGAAGAGGAGGAGTCAGCCAATGAGGAAATGGCAACACATTGAGTACATCTCATAACTGGACCAATTGAATTCCAAAAGAAACATATAGAAATGCAAGTTTTACAAGAAAATGAAAGATTAAATTCAGGATTTGACGAATCATCAGGATAATATAAGTTATAAACAAGAAGACGATTATAGTTTGAATTATTATTAGTTAATAAACTTACACATTGTATGAATGAATGAATTGTTATGAGTACACAGTTTTAACTCACTTGCACTGTAATTTACCTTGACATAAACTTATAAAATTAATATTTAGATTAATAATTACCACTTTAAAAATCACATATATTATAATATTCTTAATAATATTTGATTCTTTGAATATTCTATAATTATTTGATTAACAATTTATTTTGATTTATATATAAAATAGGATGTTTTGTCTTTAAATTGTTAAAATAGATCCATATTTTAAATTGAGAGAATTTATAAAATGTCTGATATAATAAAAGAGTAATTTTTGGTGTGATAAGTAAGTTGTAAAATTAAATTCAAATTCAAATTAAATATAGTATTTTAATTATTAAGATTATAGTTAAAAGTTTAAAGATGAAAAACATCCTCGTTCTCTTAAGCGTGATAGCCGTTGCTCAAACCGATGTTAAAGCTGACACCCTCTCAGACTTTGGAAATTCCCTCTCTAATTTCAATGCTGATACCTGCACTTCACTCATTGATAACAACTCCATTGACAGAGATACCTGCTTAGTTGCTTGCACTGAGGCCTCAGCTTACATTACCAAGATGTTCACATCAACTGAATACACTGACTTTAAATTCAACCCACCTGAGTTATTGTTCAAGTAAGGGGACTTCAACATTAAATTCAACACACAAATGAATCAATGCAGACTCGTCGAGTTAATGAAAGCCTTCGACAAGAGAGATTCAGTCAAGTTGCAAAGTTCACCATTACTATGGATATATGAAACCACACAATTTGAGCGAAATCTCTGAAGCAGCAGCAGAATTCTTAAGCTGTCTAGACGTATTCTCTATCGGATATTTACACTGGCAACAAAGATTTCCTCTAACATAATAACAGATTAGTTCAACCAGAGCTCGACAAGAATACTGAAGAAATTATTGCTGATATATTAGGAGTGGAGGTCTTCAGGACAGCTATTGCAGGAAATGCCCTTGTAGGATCTTATTCAGTACTTAGCAACAGAGGAGGTCTCGTAGATCCCATGTGCAGTGTCGCCGAGATTGATGAACTCTCTACTTTGCTATAAATTCCACTTTGCGCAGATACCGTAAACAAAGACAGTGATGTCGTTTCTAGTGGATTAGTTGCAAATGATTGGAGTTCTTTTTGTGGCCTCGATACTACTGCAACTGAGCTTTCATTTATTGATGCTGTATTTAAGCTAACAGAAGCAGGAAAGAGTATTTTCAGCTCAGAATATAAGGGAACTCTAATCGATCAACTATCATGATAATTAAGCATATGAAGTGTAAATGTATTATTAAGGTATTCAATAAGATGATAATGAATCAAGTGAATTTAATTTTACAACTTACTTATCACACCAAAAATTACTCTTTTATCTTTAAATCCTAATAATATTATACTTCGTTTAATGCTGATAGAAACTAATAGATAAAAATTTTAATTTAAATTTTATTATTTTAATTTGTATAATTAAATACTATTCGTGAGTTATCAGGGAAGTTTATCGCGTATTTTATTAATGTCCTAGCTATTTGATCAGAATTGAGGGTATGCCAGACTCTTATTAATGAAGAAATGAAACATAAATTATTACCAAAAAGATGTTATTTATCACATAAATCATATTGGTTATAGTTATATGATTTAACAAATAGTCAATTTTAACTATTTATGTAAATGTTATGTCAATGAGTAAAATGGTCTGTGTAAAATATTTATAATTTATTTTAATTATTGATTTAAACTAATTTTAATAAATTTATGTAATTTTTAATATATATCTATAAGAGTTAAGTTCTAATCACTGTTTTAAATGGATTTGATAATTGTAGAATAGGTTAATAGGATAATTCTCACTAAGAAACTTAGTCTTCAAATCTTAGAAGCTGGCTTTATTTCATTCACTAAATTGATAGTTTACTGAAATAATAAAAATATTTTAATTTTTTCAACGGATTATTTAATTAAACTTAACATAAATACATCGTCAAATGAGAATGGTACAAAATGAACATTTCAATTATAATTACAAACATACATATAATAAACAAGCTTATTTCTGGATATAAAAATTATATTAATATATATTTTTTTTTAATTAAAGTTATGGATCATTAATTCAAATATATTTTTATTTAAGCTATATAGAGATCATATTTATTCTATGTTACTTAAATACATTTATAGTAGTTTTTAATAACTCTGATTGCTTTATTTACCTCTTTCACTTTACTTTAATGCAAGAAAGATTAGATAAAAAAATAAGTAATATTTCTTCTATTTTAGTTGAATTTATTATAAAATACTAAAAAAACAATATTATTTTAGATTATCTGATTTATTCTATACTTAAATTTGTATTTGTTATGCTTATATTTTCATTTAAATAGTATATAGAGTCCTAAGGGAGAAATTATTATACTTTCAAATGATTTAGCTATGTTTCATCTTTTAACAGAAACAATAAAATATTTCAGTTTAAAGCTTAAACTCCTCTTATATTTCATGCATTGTATATTTTTATTTAATAATATATATATTTAAGAAATTAAACTAAATAATTTATATGCCCTCATACATATTTAAAATTAAGTTATAATTACTCAGCTAGTTTTATTATATAAATGTTTTAGGTAAAAAGCAATAAAATTAAATTGAAATTCTAGTTGAAGTTTATTTTCTGTTTCATATTTACTAGAGCTTTACTACCAGTAGACTTAATCTATGAAGATCGAAAACAAACACATTATGAAACCCACACAACTTATTATACCAGGACTACATCAATTCAAGTAGTCTAGATCAAGACAGTAAGGACACCAAAAAATCAGCGCCTCTTCCATCAATGCCTACTAAATACCACTCCTTAGCCTATTTAGAATTTTTACCTTAGCAACTATATAGCATAAAGGGCTGACCCAGCATATCTTGTAGAAGACATAAGATAAAACAGAGTCTACATGGACTACTCATTCAACCACTCAAGTTAAGATGGGAAGAACCAATTAGCAACAGGCCAATCTCAGACTTGTATGACTTATACCAAAAGGGAGAGGAAGTCTTAGATTAGGAAAACGATGACATTCAGACCTTAAATGTCAAAGATGAGTATTTTGATACCTACCTAGCGTTAAATAAATAACAATTACTAGGAAATATCATGCTTGCTGAATTGCCATTCAATATTTTTAAAACAGTTGAATTATTTTATTATTATTTTTTATGCATTTCACTAATGCTAAATTTTAATATATATTTTAATGATGTTAAGAGATATAATGACTTAGATATTTATAATTTAATAATTAATGTCCATTAATTGAACATTCTCAATAACTCAATATATATTTATTATATATATATTATATATATATATATATTAATTATATATATATATATATATAAATTTAAACATTTTAAAATTGCTATGATACAAGCTTATAATAAGATATAATATTTTATAAATGTCCAAAAAGAATTATAAGAAATCCATAAATAAATTTAGAACAATGTTCTTTTAAAAATAATGATTCGAAAACACTTCCTATAATAAGTTTTTGTAGATAAAAAATTATTATAGTATAAATTAAGGGTGCTTTATAATCAAAATAAATGCATTCATAATTCTATTTAAACTTATCTATAATTTCATTTGGAAATGCAAGGATTCCTTAATTTCTTTGTTTATAGTGACTAATGAATATTAATAATTAAATTAACTATATAATAGTAAATATAAATTAATATAATCATTATACATTTATGTCGTGTAATTATTAATCAAAATGATTAATATTAGTTAGATTAATTATTAATTAATATATATATTAAGTCATAATAGATGAATCTCCACTACTCAGCTTATAAAAAATTGCACAGATTTTGAAAAGTATATTAACTGTTGAGATATGGTTGCTTGAATTCTTTTCATTATAAAAATTGGCTAAGCACCTACTCTGATATCTCTATAATTTTGAATATTTCTGAGTATTACGTTAAGAAAGTTTGCATGCTTGCTGAAGGCCACAATCAAAAAGCTCAAATGCCAACGAATCCATGTAGTGATTACATAACTCGGGAACAAAAGGAATTTCTTTTTTCTGCTAAAACCCTTGATTTATGGACTGGGTACTCATTGCAAGATAGGGCTATACTATTTCTAAGAACGTTCATAAAACTTTAAAATTTCCAAGTCATAGATAGCATATCTCATTAGGAAAAAATTAAATAAATTACATAAGTATGAAATCAACTTTTCTATTTTCAGAGTAGAAATGGTCTCAGATAATCTAATAGAGAAATAAAAGGATGATTTCAAGGTGTTAAAGACTCAGGAAAGAAAGTCTCTACGTTGATGAGGTGATATTTAAGCGTTATTAAATTCGATAATAGTCATGGGCTTGAAAAATCAAAACTAGTAATTGAAAAAGGAAGGTTTGAAGTTGAGTATTCTAATGGCAATAGTGGCCATCAGTCATCAAAATGGGCTTGAAGGATACTAAGTGAAGAGTAGCTGTGAAAATAGGGGACATCCTAGCTTTTTTAGAATACTTGTAGGTTTAGAACTTAAGTAGTGATGTAATAAATATACTCGGACAACCTAAGAGCTCATCATAGCAGAACTGTGTAGTATTAGATTAAGTGCTAGGGCTGGACTTGCCTACTCAACACCCTATATTCGTTAGAATTTAATTGTAGAAGAGCACTTTGCCTAAGTTAAGAGATAGTACAAGAAAGAGATAGTTACTCTAGATTTTAAAGTTACCAACACTCGTCATATAGATTGTAAGTAGATGTAAAGAGAATTTAGAGCTATAGTTGTCAAGAAAAATTGTAGATAGGCATGTTTAAAAAATTAGGCTATATTAAACTGAGGTTTGAAACCCTCTTGCATTTAACATGACTTAAATATTCACTCATTCCATGTCAACATCTACAGTAGCTCTCTTTCCATTTGAATTTGAGATATGGGAAGTGGATATCTCTTGTTGGTCTGGGTTCGTTAAGCCATAGTCTTCAGTTTAGGCTTTAAAATTCTAGAATGGTTGCGATATTTCATGAGCCTCTCTTTTCTATCGCCTTATTCTAGGTTTGGCTCCTGCCTTGAGCATGGAGATAACTTTCCCTTTGGTTTCTAAAAATAAATTAATCAAGTATAACTTTACTTTAGAAGAAAGGCTCTTCAATAAACTTTTAAAAATGTCATCTTTGATAATCACTTTCTCCTTGACTTCTTCCTCATTGTCTTTAAGATTTATGACTCGATTGGCCATGCTTTATAATAACTTCAACATACTTTGGCCACAAAATTCTAAGCACCCCATAGAAATATTTTCTCTCTGGCAATACTTGGTAATCCGAGTAGTAGTTCATAATCTCATATTTCAGGGTCATTCTTGACTAATGCGAAAACCTTTTCGACAGATAGCTCATCATAAAAGGCCACATTGAAAACCATCACATTTGCAGCTTTAAGCAAGTCTTTCATTCCTGCAAAAAAGTCTCTGAGAAATCTTACTGTTAGATAAACATCAGCAGGCAGAAAATATCCCCCCTAAAATGTAAAAAAAAAAACCTTACTGTTATATTTTAGGTAGATTATCATATAACTCTTAACCTTCTCTGATGTCATGGCCAGAGATCCCTGGCTAGTTTGGTTGATTCATCTTATGCAAAAATTTTAATTGAAAATAGGAATTCTTTTTTTTACTGAAGTATTCATGAGTTGATTCATGAGTTTCTTATTAAAATTCATTAAATTTTTGAATTACAGGAATTGGTCAGTATACTAGTCTGATTTTTGTCAACAACCATAGTTAAAGCATTAAAACTGATACTTATTATGAATTGATATCATACTAAATGGACCTTTAAAATATCCATCAAAGGGAAATTAAATTTCAGATTTACTAAAGTAAAATGCAGTAAAAATAATAAGAAATTATATATATATTATAGATTAACTAACTTTTCTATCTCACCTACTGCTTTTTCCAACGCCGCAAAATGTTTATAAATCCTTTTTTTGCCGCAAATTGTTTTTGGAAGCTATCACTTTGCTTTACAATTCCCTATAAAAAGAATCATAATTAATACTCAATTCCTGATCTTGCTTGTTTTTTTGCAATATAGATAGTATTGATTTTTATGTAATTCTCTTGCTTATCATCTTTTTTATGAAAGTTATTTCAAATTATAATTATTTTTATTTATTATTTTTTAAGCAATAAATAAAACAATGCTAGCCATCTACAGCAACATAATCAAACTTATATGCGTTAATAATTTTGGTATTTGTTTAAAAAATATTTTTACACTCATTCTACTTCTCTTACTTATAATAATACGAGTATATATTATGATATAATTTTAGATGGCCATAAAAGTTTAGAGATAGTATAAGCAAGGATTTATAAATAATATCAATTAGAAAGCTTGTATTTCACTTATTAATCTT
>ARYC01012389.1:0-16955 GCA_000711775.1 Oxytricha trifallax | reverse complement strand
CTTACTATTTGTTTTGAATAAATAGCTACTTAGTTTCAATTATCATTTTTTAATTCAATCTAATCATCTATGATTAACTATTTACTATTTTCGATTTAATTATTTTTAATTATCTCTCCTGATATTAGTCAGATTAGAAGAACACTTTTCTTCATCTTTTACTATATATTGAAATCTTTAAACAGCCTCTTTGATGTCATTCTCTTTTACAATATCCTTTGCAATTGTTGCTTGTTTCTCGTCTTTTCGTTTGAATTTTTTGACACAAGTCTCTTTTTAAATCTGAAGAACAACTTCTTTAAACTCCAACTGCAAAGCAAATTGTAATTTATTAATTTAAGTTGTTTTTTAAAGAGATGATTATTAACTGTTGATGATAATTCGATCTGCTTTGTATATCTAAGAAGGAAAGTTAAACAATTTGAATGATATTTTATCTGAAAATTATCACTATCAATTTGATTAATATAAGATATTTTAATTGAATTATCACTCATCAAATATCCTATCCACATCTATATCATCTGAGAGCTCACTAATTCATTAGTTAGATAACTAAATAATTCTATAATTACTCATGTGACAGCATATATCACTCGAGATGAAAATGCACAATACTTATTCAAAGGAGGTATATTAGTATATGTCTTTATTCTAGTAAATTTTAATTAATACTAAAATTATCATAGTAAATTTTAATAAATAAAATCCTTAAGTCGCTATTAATTTTCCAAATATTTTTATATTTATCAATTATAAAGTTGGGGGGGGAATTTTCCTGATCCAAAATTTTATATGCACCCAAGGGGGGAAGTTTCCTGCAACCAAAAAGGTAGTTTTCTGCCCCATAAAAAAAATATGTAATTTTTATAATTTTCAAAGAATCTTTATCATCAAATATGATATAGTTATTTTTGATTTAGCTTCAAATATCATTTCTACCTTGATTATGTAGTTACATTTTAATGAAAATTACATTAATTATTAATAAAAAACAATTATTTTAGCTTTGTTTATAAATATTATTTGATAAAGAATAATTATGTACATTGTAAATTATATATTAATAAAAGTTGTTTTTTACATGGTTAAGGTAATTGAAATTAAAATTTATTTATTTCTAATAAATTGAAGCAAATTTTATATACAATTAGAAACATCAAAGATACCTAATGACAAAATTAACAGTTTTATTGCACAAATAGAGTACCTCGGTTTAATGATATCATATACTGACCTAATGTAAATTAATTAAAAACATTGCTGGATGAATTTTATCTCATGAACCTAATAATTGTTTATCTTTAAATTAAAAAATTAATTAGATCCAACAATAGACAACATACAACTAATAAATAGTAAAACTTTAATTATTAAAAGACTTGTGTGGCATTAGATTGTTAGACTCTTTTAATAATTAATGCTCAATTAAATCTTTGGCGAAGCAGCAAGATTTTTTGACAAGTAGCTTACAATAATAAACTCTGAAATTCAGATAAAGTTTGTCATACTTTTAACCATTCGTTGATAAATGCATGATAAATATTTTTACTTTCAAGAATTTGATGGGGAAAAAAGTAAGATTAATTACTATTTTTAGAGAAAAAAGAACCAGAAAATACCAAAACGATTCTTATTTAATAAAAACCCATTAGAAAAAAAAGTATACAATTAAATTTTATACTTACCAAAGCACTTGAAATAAAATTGTGTAATAAGAGTCTGCATTTTAATAAAGTAGATTAAAACACGAGCTAGCCAAAGTTATTATAACGCAGAACAGAAATGAAAATTATTCTATTTATTAAATAAATTAATGAGATTGTTTTATTATTAAATACGTTAACATTATTATTTTTTACATATATCAAGTAGGACACTCCCTTTAAAGTAAAATTCATCTAATATTGCAGCATATTAATTTATTTAAATAGAATATTTTCTACAAAAGTATTTTAGAAAAGTGTCTCTTGAATATATGAATATAATAATTATTTTATTTTTTTAATAAGGGAAAAGTGGAGATCAATCTTTTTTTTAAGTTATGACACTTTAGCATTTCATAATTAGATTTATCCATACTTCTTAATGAATCGACTTAATTAGGTGAAAAATATGTACATTTTATTCTACAAGACTAAATAAATGATATCTGACAATAAAAAGGCATCGAAATGGTTTACTTTTAAAATTTAAAGTGTTATAGAAATTTTATTTTTTCAGGTTTATTAAGTAGGAAATTAAACAATTTTAGTATATATTATTTTCTCATGATTAATAATCTTAATATTCTTCTCATTTATGATTTAGTTTGATTTGAGAAAATGCTTTATTCATTAATTATCAGAATGTGGCTTAATTTTAAAAATATTTTATTATAATTCATTTTAATATGAGCAATAATGATCTTATAATACAATTTTTATATGTATTGTTTGGAGGAGGAAGGTAATTGTAATAGCATAAAACTCCATTATAATTAGTGAAGTATTAATATTCTAGATTCACAGAAGGGAGTGAAAACATTTGTTTCAGAACTTTAGTAAGTTTGCTCTATTCATGAATAATTTTAAAACTTATATAAACTTTTTATTTTTATAAGGAATATTGGTTTATATTATGGGATCTTGCAATAAAATTATGTTAACAATTTACCAATATAATTATAATTAACATAATAATAAGAGCAAATTGAGACATTATTGATAATATAAATGGTAAGATAAGAAAAAATATTTAATCGTTAGTATTTATTGATGATAAAGATGAGATATTTTTCAAATAATTAATTAAAATAAACACTTTCAATGATTTGGTATAGATAATTCCGCCTTCAAAGGGATTGTTTGAGATACACTTAATATGTAACGCAGAATTAACTAAAGTATTCATTTAATTAATTGGTTAAAATATTTTATTTAAATATGAAATAAGCATTTGTCATATCAAGTGTAATTATTTATTTAAATTTTTATGTAAAAATTACAACAATGACAGTAGAGTTCATATTTTTTTAAAATTGTGGAGTTGCTTTTTTGAAAGATGTTAAATATTAATCTAAGTGACTATTAATCTACTTTTCTTAAATAAGTTTAAAAAAGATTAATTATATAAAAAACTTAATCAAATATTTAGTTTTACTTTAATTGATATTACTTAGATAAATTAAGAAAATAAAATAATTTTTTTAATTCAAAAGTAATTGCCAGAAAGATTAAAGAATTCTATGCGATAATCTAAATATAGTTTTATGTTAATCGAAGGCCTAATGATGATATCCATTTATTTGTATGAGGGATGGTCAATTAGCAGTATTCATCAAGTTTATTCAATACTCCTCGAGTGACTTCTTTTTCTTATAAACTCATCACATAGGTATGACTTCTAGTGTAAAGAGATCAGGAAGACAATTGTGCTTACTATTCAAGAATAAGGAAACTAAATGAAAAATAATTTCTTCCAAATCAAGTCAAGGAACTAAAATGCCACAAAGGATAGAAGCGACATTCTCAGCATTTTCTTCAAATTTATCTCAAAGAGTTAAACTATGAAAGCTCTGTTCTCACATCCGTAATATTCTACTCTGTGAAACATCATATATCTATTAAGAAAATGAAGCAGATTTTTTGTCATCACAAGTTTTAATACATAGATTGCCTTAAACTCACTCTGACTAGTCACTACGAATTGCTGGTTAAATTTAGAATTATTTAGTAAAAAATTAAATTAATTTGAGAATACTCATTAACCTTAATATTAAAGAGTATAAAGTAAACAAGAAAATATATTCAAATTTCAATACCAGAAAATTAATTATGCGAGGTTAAAAGAGAGTAGTTTCTCGCATATAAAAAGTTTAATGTGACTAATTAATTACTTAATTATTTATTTCAGAAACTAATTGAAACAATACAATTATCCTTCTTTTTACACTCTTTGCAATCATTCAATTAAGCATATTTTAACTATTAAAAGCCATATATTATATGATAAAACACCTATCAGTGGTATTTTAATAAATCCTAGCAGAATCGTTATATTAAGCTCCTCAAAATTCTTCTCTTTTTTTCTTTTTACAAAAAAATATTTTTAATAATCAGTAAAACTTAAAATTTATAAAAATTAACAAAGAGTAATACATTTATATTAATTTGGAATATTAATTTTTTAATTATTTAAGATGTTGTTTTTATAATTTTCAAGATATTTTATCATTTTAATCTAATATGTTTAAATATTGCAGATGTACATAATTACTATAGGTATCTTAATAGTAATTAAGGCTTTTCTCTGATAAAAAATTATAAAAGTGTAAAATCATTAGAATAAAGTGATTTTTAAATAAATACGGATATATTGGTAATTTAAAATGCAATTTTAAGGGAATAGAGTAATAGAAGCTGAGTAGTTTAAAGTGCTAATAAGTCATTTCTTACACCAACTTTGTCAAAAATATCAAAGTTGTGCTAGTATAAGTTTTGGGAGTAGGTAGTCTTGCCACTAGTACGTTAGGGACTACTGTATCTTATTATGGAAATTTTTTATGAAACTTTCTTGATTTCGCGACATCTTTCCAAAGATACTTGCATCAATAGAGGAAATCTCTGTAGTAACAGTAGAATACGTATAGAGAATATCTCATATTAGCTGAGGGGTTCTTGTCGATGCTATGGCGTTTTATTTTAAGATTTGTGTCTGAAATCTTCAGGAAGAGGGAGTAGTAAACGTCTGGTCTCAAGCATAGTCATCTCTCTTTCGTAGTAGTCATCTTCCACTGAGTATTTCTCCTGATATCTATTTCTCATTTCAATTTTGCTGGCGTCTGCCAAATGTCCCTCAAATGAGAGCTTAGTTCTAGAAACCAAGAGTGATGCTAGAAACTATTGCCCTATTCTAAAGCTTATTATATTATAATTAATTTACATTTTCAAGTAAATATTATCATTTTAAACGATTGAAATATCTTTTGAAAGAATCAAAACCAAAAAATGAAGTGAGGGGTAAATAGTAGAGGAAAAGAAATTACTTTAATTTTATAATTCAAATATTATCAATTATTACCTAAACTATTTTTAGACATGTTGGTAATAAAGCTACTATTAAATTTAAATACTTTTCAACAAACAGCTGTATAATTGTTTAAATGAAATATAGTAAGTTATGATAATTTGAATAACGTCATCTCAATCAAAATTCAATTTTTATACTTATGATTTAGAATTTCACATTTGACAGTTTAAATATAGGTAAATTCTTTGTTTTTTATTTATTACAAATCTTTTTCCGAATTTTCATTTTGTTTTGAAGAATATTGTCAGTAATTAAGAGTTTGTCCTTTTCAAGGGAAAAAGGTTAAAATCTAAGGATTTTCATAAGAAAAAAGCCATGAATTCTATCTGAAAGTGATTTACAAATTGTTATTGAAAATTAATCAAAAATGATTGAATAAACACTCCTTTTTAATAATATTGACATGTGAAAAAGTAAGATGCTTAAAAATATTAAGAATCGAAATGAATTCAAAGTAAAGTGAAATATTTAGAAAAATTACTTACATTTTGATTGATTAAATAATCAAGAATAGTAATATAAAAGTTATTTATTTCATAAATAATTATAACTTATTATGCTTATGAATATAGCATATGAGAATTAATATTAACTTTTAAAGATGAACTATGCTTTTAACAAAATGGTTTAACAAATTAACATCTAAACTAATATTACAATTTAAAGATATTGCTACCAATCAATACTGATTCTTATATAATTAAGAAAATATTATTGGATAGCATATTTATTATCAACATAAAATTTAAGGTATTAATATATGAAAGAAGATATATCTATAAAATATAGTTAATTTATTTATATGAGCCAAGTCATAAATATAAATTTCGACTTAGCTCGTCATTTTTATATCTTTCTTAAAATATTAATATAATTAATCTAAGATTTTGATTATTAATACCTTACTACTTGAATATTAGAGATTTATCTAATATTGAGTAAAATCAACAATTAAGAATTAAATAAATATTAAAATTCTATGTATTGTGATTATAAATTTTAAATTAATAAATAATTTTTGTCTTTAATTATTCAATAAATTAATTTAATTAATATAATATATATTTGGAGCTAATTAATTGGATCTTAGATAAAAAGAAAAGAATATGAATAAACATAATTCAGGTTAAATGGTTTAGTCACTATTTCAAAATAATAGCAGATGCATCAACAAATCTATTGTGCTTATAAGCTAAATCTTTTTTTGTGTTGAAATAATATATTTAAATTCACTTAGTTCAGTAAGTGGTTTTTTATTCAAATTTAATTTATAACCTTTAGTGATAAATGAATTTATTTTAAAAATTGTTAGTATCTTTTAGTTCTTATTTCCCATTAAAATACTTGAAATATTTATTTTTAAGAATAAATCTTGAAATAAATTCTTTTACAAATGATATTGAGATGAATATAGTTCAAGCTAAAAAATAAAATCAAGTGACAAATGGGATTTAATTTTAAATAAAAAAACGTGTATTATTCGCAGCTTAATCTGGTAGTATCAATTTTCTCGAAGATTAAAGAATTTTGTTGTATATTTTAAATTGTACAAATTTATTCAGAATTTAATGCCAGCTCTATTACATAATTTAATTAGGTACTTCAAATTTTAGTTCAGTGTATTGCTTAAGTTAATGGAATTTATATATAAAAGGGGATTTTAGAGAATTAAATTTATGCACTCTGAAGTAGAGATATGATAAAAATATTTTGTATTAATCATAAAAATCATTATATACTTTATTGCTGAACTAAAAATAATACAATAAATTTAGATTATATACAATTAATTGTTATTAAGTGGAGAAAGATGGTAAGAATGCATTCATATGGCAAGGGTAAAGCAGGTAGCAACCAGATCTAGAAATGAAGGTTACTCTAAGAGTTGGTGAGGGCGAGTGACATGCACACCAGGGAAAATCTCAGCAACGAACGGAAGCTCTAAGCTGGGTTCCGAAAATGCAGTCTTTAAAAAAGCATTATTCTTATGAAAGCTGATGTTGATTTTGATAAGGAAAATACAAGAACAAAAAGAAGAACATCTGTTAAATCAATATAATAAATTTGGAAGTGAAGAAAATATCAGATAAATTAAAAACTTTAGCAAATGGAGAAAGTGCAAATGATGTCAACATGATAAACAAAGCAAGAAATGTCAAGCTTTAAGCTTGGGTAAGACTCCAAAGTGAATACTAAGAATAATAGATTTGTTAAAATTAGGCATGAATTTGGCAGAAATAGTGGGTTAATAAACAACAAGAATCGTAAGACTGGGAAATATGAGTAGGCCAAAACATTTTCCAATTATTAATATTAAAAAAATTATATTTTAGACTTGCCTGAGGATACTCGAAGTCTATTGGTAAATTGCAAGTTTAAATAAAACCCCATGTGTCAAATTTATAGAGAATTTAATTTCGATTAAATCATCTAATCAATAATAATAAGAGCCCTAAAACATTATTCCTTTATCATTATAAATTGAAACGTTCCTTCAATATATCACTTTAAATTATTTATTCTCAGTTGTATATTCAGAAATGTTATCATTATTATATGGCTTTTTCAGGCTGAACAGTCTGTCTTATAATTTTTAACATAAATTCTCACACTCTCTGATTAATTATTTTATTTCCATTAAACCGTCTTAATGATGCTTAAATAGCCCAAGAGATTAAATATTTTATACCTTCCACTTATAAGAAATTTAAATCCTTGAAAGCCAAAGAAGTAACTTTTAATGAATGGGGTTGCGTCTTGGTATTTATATAATCACTAGGAGGAACCCATAGTCATTTTTAGTCATAGCTATTTTAAGTCATTTGATTCTCACCAATTCTCAATAAATTATTCATTTCAACTCTTATCAAGAAATGCCCCGTCTTTTAAAAGCTACTCATGAAATTTTGAATTTCATCCCAAGGAGTACTTTAATCTCAGATGGGAGTAGCTCTCACCTCAAAAAAATTTCTTTGATAAATATTCTGGGAGAAGGAACTCCTAGTAGGGCAATATCTGAATTAAGAGTGACAAAAAGCATTTAAAATTAAAATTAAAGCGCCTTTTTTAATTAAGACTATTAATTTTAAATATTAAAGTCACTTAAATCATCCCCCTATATTATGAACATATTTCAAGTCGCCTATATTGAAGCATACAATAATTCTTAGATGCAAGGTCCTTTCCCAAAGGCAATCATGAACAGTTAAAGCCTAAAGATTGATGAATCAGATTTCCTTCAAATATATCTGAAATTAAAAGTTTACTATCATCTGAGTCAAAAGTACTATAAGGCAATCAAAACTCCAAAACCCCCTCAGTAGATTGATTGAGATTTTGATTGATAAAAGTAGACAATTAGTGCATAATTTATTAGGATTTTAATAAGATTTATTTAGGGGTTTAGTGTTTAAATTTAATGTAAATTAGTGTGTAATGCAGGTGTTTTATTTTTATTATTCACTCAAACAGTACTTTAGCATAATAAGGCAACTTTCTTAACTTTATTGCTCCTATTCAACTTATAATTTAGTCTATTGTATAGTCAGATATGTGATTAGGCTTAATGATAATCTACTCAGCCATAACTTTCATTTTACCTTTTAACTTATTCTTGTCTAGATATTGATGTATTCTCTACTTTGAATCTTTCTCTCTCTTGCAGCTATAGAAATAATTTCTTGACATATCACATACACAAATTATTGCTGCTAAAACCAATATATCCCACTTAATATCACCATCTCTCCCGTCTTCTCTTTCTGGAAAGTATCCATGAGTACTAATCACGTTGCCTAGTCCTGAAGCTTCAACTATCTATGAATCTATTGAAATCTATTATTACTACTCTAAGAGGGAAAAAGTCAAGCATAATATTCTCAGGCTTCAAATATCTATGAACATATCATAGAGTGTGCAGCTTCTCAATGCCTTTGCAAATATTTGTAAGAATAAGAGGTTATTACTTTGGTATCCTTTAATCTTAAATGTAGTCTCTAAATGTCATTTAGTATGACGAAAAGCTGCATGATCTTGAGCAAGCAGAATAGCATCGAGCTTTATTATAAATCTGCACTATCTATCTCTTGACTTCGTAAGTGCTTGGTATTCATTTACGAATTCCATTTGATACTTGTCATCGCATTTGAAGTAGTTGAACGGATATATCTTGTATGCGAACTACTTATCTGTTATGACTTTCTTCTCAAACTTATCCTCAAGGATAAGATCACTTTCTTTACACTCCTTAAGGTCGATTATATTAAATATTGGAAGTTTAAGTGCATGCATCTTAAGAGTAATTTTATACTATATCTGAGGTAGGGAGGTTTCTTACTGCTTTAATAAGTTTATTTTCTTTCTTTACTCTTTGTTCCAAAGATTCTAAGGAGTGTCTTGGCTTTCTTTTTAAAGGAAGACCTCACCAGTCTCTGGATCTATTGCTTCAAACTTCTTGTCACGATGGTTTTATAGATGAATTTTTATATCCCTTGAATGATTGTATTACTTATTACAGTAAGGGCAGAAGTATTCTCCATCTATCTTATTATTCTTAAGATAGAGCTTGGGCTTGTTAGATTGCTGCTCTAAGATATGACGCTTAAGAGCAGATTTATAAGTGAAATTCTTCTCACACTCTTCCAATAAATGTAATGCTTTTATTTCTTTTTTCTCTTCCTGAATATCTGTTCTAAGTCTGATGCTTAAAGTTAAAAAATTTCAGGTTCGTTCTAGGTAGAGGCATCGCAAGTCTCAATTTTCTTTTGATTCATGAAAGAAAGTTTTTGCTGATTAATGCCAAACAATGCTGCTTTTCTAACTGAGTTACCCCTCATTTTATAAATACTATTAATAATTATACAAGCTGTTTAAATTCTACCTTTATACAAGAGTAAGAGCATATCCTCAAAGGTTTAGAGAGATTTAATGAGAACAGAGTTCGAGACATTAGTCTTTTGTTTCTTAATTTTAGAAATAATTCATATACTAATTCATCCATTTTATTCATTAAAATGCACCTAAATGTGTTTTGTGAAGTTAGGTGGTGCTCTTAAAACTGTTCTAGAAAATTTAGGAGGGGAGGTTTTAAAATTTATTTTTTTTAATGTACCACCTAATACGGTTTTGAACTTTAATATTACCACATAATTAAGTTTTAAATAAATTAGGAGCACCACCTAATTAAATTAATTATTATTAGGAGCAATTTAATGGAGAAAGTCTGATAAAAATGGAAGTCAAACTTTGGAGAAAAAAAAACTTGGATAAAGTTCCTCCATCTTTATCTATTTATCTGATTCAGGTTGACCTCCAAGTGGATCTCCCTAATTAGTAGTAAAATTTAAGTAAGTTTAGCATGGACATCCATAATTTTAAATTTCATAAACATTTATAGAAACTGGATGCAAGATGAAGTCTATGAATGATGCAATGAAGAGAATTCAAACTCAAGAATTCTATAGATATTTGGGAGAGCAAGGTAAGCTCTTATAAAATACTAATATATTAACCATAGTTGGATTGTTCTTGCCAACTCAGGAAGGAACAAAAATCTCATTCTTAAAAGCATTGCTAAGTGAAGAGAAAAAAGCATTTAAGACCAATGAAATAAAGATGATTGAGAAACCTAACTTCCCTGAAATCTCAGTGACAAGCCTCTATAATGAAGCTATGAGTGATCCAGATGTTGCTCTCTACCTACCATCAAAGTTGCAACTCTCAAATAAGTTACCAGAGAGAAACTTCTTCTTTGGAGTTCTTGGAACTCTTAAACCAGAGTACTTAAATGAAGTAATTTAAGAAGCTCACAAGAAACGCTACAGCATCTCTCCTGAAGAGAAAGAGAAGCAGGGAATCAAAATCAGTGACTCCTGGTTGTAGGAACTGCAGAAGCATCCATTCATCTCAAGTGAGCATAGACTTCTAACTTTATAGAAAAACCTGGTACTGCTATTTACTTGATGAAAGAGCGTAGTAAATTAAAGAGAGAGAAAGTCTCAAGTAAAACATGAATTAAGTAAAAGACTCTATAAAGAATATAAAAAACCAGATGAGATGAACATAGATGCAGGAGCTGGCACTAAGAGAAGAAACAAGGGCCCAAGCAAACCAAAAGAGGAGGAAAAGAAAGAGATGGCAAATTCCTTTAAGGGAAAATTTAATATGTGAATATTTTCATTTGTTTAAATCTAATACTTATTTATAAACACAAAATCTCCCTTCTCTAGCGCACACTTTAGCTTTATCATCGCTGACTCTTTTAGCAGCACTCTTAATAAAATCGACTGTATCTATCTTCAAATCGTGCATCAAATGATAGAGCAGAAGTTTCTTGTAGAGGCCTTTCAATAGGCCCCAATATAGTTCTATTCCATTGAACTGAGGGCTATAAGGAACATTAAGTACAGGTGTTATGTTAAGCCTTTCATATTTTCTCCTTGAGTCTTTAGTTTTATGAACTGATAAGTTATCAACAAACAGAATGATTTCTTATTCAGCATAATTATCTCTGAGTTATTGCAAGAATTTAATATATTATTCAGTCTTAATAGAACGAGGGTGGATAACATAAGTCTTTAGCCCAATGTCTTCACTGATTCCACCAAGAATAGCATGAGTTTATACCTTAATCTTTTGATAATAAACTTCTATTTCACTATACCTCTTATTCCAAGACCTCGATATAAAACGTATTGAACGTGAATTCTGCCTCATCTGCGTGTATAAACTTCTATTTTGCTATTAAGACCTCGTCATTTAATCGAATATATAATTTAAATTATTCTTATAAAATGGAACATTAAAGTGAATCACTCTCTTTATGCGATTGACTGTATTGTAAGATATTCCATTCATTTATATATGTTAGATATAGATTAAGCAGAGATATGAAGCTCATGAAATTGGCGATTTAAAATTACAGCTCTCTTGGCCAGAGATAAATAAGCCCAGTAATTAAGAGACTTATCATTATTAAGATAATCGATATGATGCTAATAAAATTATAAAGGTCTCTTAAGCTTAATATTAAGGTGCTATCTCTTTAAATTCAATGCTAAAAGACAGTGAGACCTAATAATAGCTGGTGATTTATGGAGCAACCTTGCTATAGACGTATAGTTAAGTAAAGGCTTGAGTTAATCACTATAATTATCACATCAATAAGCCATCTTAAACAATAAATCTATATACTCACTGTCATAAACATACCCCAAACCTCTCATAAACTCGCTTAAATTACTAATATTTAAACCCTAAACCCCTACATAAAACCTATTAAAACCCTAATATAGTATGCACTAATTGTCTACTTCTATCAATCAAATATTCTATCAAACTACTGAAGGGGTTTTGGAGTTTTGAATGAAGCTTATTAGATAAAAATCAATAGAGGGAGAAAATCAAAATATGAAGGGGTTGAATACCCTGACTTAATTAACAAAGTGAAGCTCGTTCTTCCTATTCACAACTACGACATAGGTAAAATGCTTGAGCTGGAAGAATTCAAGGCTTTGGTAGGATCAATAGACTTGGCAATGTTTATAAGCAAGTTTATTTTAAACAAGACCACTTATAAACCGCTAAATCAGTAAAGGATGCCTAAATTAAACCATTAAATGTACATGCGAGCTCGTCTAAAGAGCTGCCCATGAGGGAGCGAGGATAGAAATTATGAATGTGAGCAGCAATTTGCTGATTATCATAGAGATTCTTTAAATGCCCAAGAAAATTATGGATATAAAAATACAGTCTGAACTAATTTCAAACAACATAAGAGAGTATATAATACTCAAGCCGAATGAAAGGCAAGAATTCATTTGGAAGTTGTTTCATCGAAATAGTTAAAGTTTGTTAGAATTTTTCCAGAATCTCAAAACCGCATGCTGAGAAAACTTTTGTGAGTATATGTTTAGAAAAATTTACGATCTTAACCAATGAGCCTAGGTAAACCTACAGATAAAGACTAGACTCTTCGTTTATCGTTGCTAAACTATAGATATGAGATTATTGAGATAGATGAGACTTTGCTGAAGAGCTCCCTCATCCTTCTGGATTAGAGAGCAAATACCGAGTAAACCCTTGGGTTGTCTTATTAATCTTTATGAACGAGCCTGACTGCCTTCAAAAATTCTAAGATGAGGTTTCTAAGCTTGATTAGACTAATATAGGTATTATTCCTTTGATGATTAGAACATTACAATAGTTTAAGATTGACTCTTTAGCAGTAAGATTAATTCAAAAACCTTGCTTTGCCTGAGCAAGTCAATCAATTAAATATTAAAAGTAGATTAAGGCTTGAGGCTTATATGTCATGTGCCTATAAGTGTTGTAGGAGATTTTATACAAATTTGCGCTCTTTCAAGTGTATCCTCTTATTAGAAAACTTGACAATTTCATTTTTACGATGGGGAGAAATATTCGTTCATAAATGGATTTCATAGAACAGGAAGATTTTACTTGGAAAAAATTTTAAATATTCAGGCGATTTTAATGATTAATACAGTTGTAATTTATAATTTAATATAATTTTGAATAACTTTATTATTTTACATAACTTTATTTACTGAAAATGTAAGATTATCGAGAAATAATGCTCAAATTTTTTCGATTGCCTTACATTTTATATATATATATATATATTAGTTAAATTGTTTGATTATTATCACTTTAGAATTTTATATAAATTATTTCCTGCTTGTCATAATTGTATTATTTGTAATATCTTATGTGAGTAAATGATAGTTCATTTTATCCTAAAAGTTTATTAGTTTTAGTTTTAGTTTTTATTTTTTTTAACTAAAACTTTGCATGCATAATTCTAATCTAAATATACAAATTTAATGATTTAACTATTATTATTATAACAATTATACCTTATTAATAAAAAATAAATTACATAAAATATTTTTAAACATTTTGACAAAATGTACTAAGACTTACTCAATATATTTATAGTAATATTAATGAGTAAATCTTAGATTACTAAAATTTCCTTAACAAAATAAAAAAAACTAAAAAATCAAACATAATTAATAGTACAATATGTTAGTCAGACTAAAGTTATTTCATAGATTTTGATATATAAATCATTTCATTGTATATTTATTCCATGTTTTAATTATTAGTATATTTATTGCTTCATCATTTCTTCACGCTATATTAATTAATATCGTCGCCTATTTTTTTGGAAATCTTACTAACTCTCAATATACAATAACTATCATATGAATTAAAACTCAGAAATCTACTATGGGTAACTAAATTGGACGAAATATCTAAATTGGACGAAATATCCGAGTTAGATAAGAAACTTGCAAGTATTTATTAAGAAAAGGGTGTAAGGAGATAATTTAAGATTTCTTCAGAGAGATTTTACATAACTTAACTAACTACTACATGTTCCCAATAAACCTGTAGATTTTAATGACGAGGACATTAAGAGGCTCTTAAATTAATTTAAAAGACTTAATAAAGATTACGAAGCTGTCAAAGGGTTCTTGTATGCTATGACAAATAAAGATTTTTTAATGTCAAAATAGATTATAAGGCTCTAGTAAATTATAGGGTTTGACTTTCTTGTTTTTTCGAAGTTAGATTTAAATTACTTACTTTGGGAGGACTCTAAATTTAACTTTATCAATTTTGGGGTTGGGAATGGAAAAAATTTGTTGTGCACAACTCTAGCAACTCTTTGTGTAAAATCGTCCTAATCTCCAGTCTTTATTTTTGAAAAGAACGATCACTTGATTTTATGAGATGAAATGAGGTTTGAATAACTTGTGACAAGCTTAAGTCTCAACATTAATGTAAATCAATATGAGGAAAGCAGGTGTTTAGTATTTATCTCAAAAATTTCTTGAAAATTAATTTGAAAATCAAGACTTCTTGTATATATGGGGCCAATCAATTTTTTTAATAGATGAATATGATTGGATTTTCTTGAAGGAAAAATCGCGTAAATGAAGAAAAATTTAAAATTCTTTAATTTCACTAAACGTTTAGTTGGGTTCACTGGGTCAACATTGAGCTTTAAAGAAGCAAATTGCCTATAAATTTCATTTAAGCCTAGCGAAATATTCTTTCAAATTTAAGTTCTTTGGTTGGAGATAAGAGAATCAAATTGGATTAAGAATTAATTTCCTCAAACTAAGTAGACTTTTGCAAAAGAAGTTTTGAATTATCTGATAATTACTCCAAACTAACGCGTGTTATGATTGTTGCCAATTAGTCTTGCTAAACTATTTAGAGTTACTTTCGCAAGTTCTCTTGAGTATAGTTTTTATCAATGAAAAATGTAAAGAGTACTAAGAGGCGCAATTTGATTAAGTGTTTACAAGCAAAAATGGGGAGGGACATTATGGAGTCTTTATACTAAATAAATAATAAGGGAACGGAACTGATCTTAATATACAAATCACGAGATTGAATTTAATGATGGTCTTTTTCTAATTGTAGCAGATGTGTTCTCTACAAGGTCGACTTAACAAATAATCTGAGGAGTGGGAAGATTACATCGCAAAGGTACTTAAAAGTAAATTAATTATAAGTAAGGATCCAAGAAAATAGTAGAGCAAGTCATTACATTTCACCAGTAATTTCTAGAAAATAATTCTCATGAAAATAGCAATGCTCCAAACAGTTCTAGGCTGCTAACCTTGGTGCTTGAACTAAGTAATTCCTGGCAATGCTGAATCTTAAGCTTAAGTTTAAGGCAAATCTATATTTGCATCCTAGAATACTTCATTTGCATCTGAAAATAATAAAGATTGCTCCTCTAGCAAGAAATTAAAGTAACACTAGACTCGATTTATTTCATTGAAATGATAACCTCTCAATGATGAGGCAACCAAAAAATAGGCTATTAAAGATACTTCAAAAGTCTACAACCACAATAGGTCATCAGCTTCTGTTGGGATCAATATGATATTTACTTAGAACTCAACTCATTATCTGAATTGAAAGCGCGGCTTGATTCTGGTTCCTCAAATGTTAGCGAGAGTTTCATAACGAAAGTTTAAATAGAGCCTGGAGATATTATCAAAACTAGCGATTTAATTTTATTCCAATATCTTCCAATTAACACTGAACCTGCTGGTGGAGTCATCAAAATTCATTAAAGAAGCAAGCAAGTCAGAAGTTGAAAACATTTGATAACCAAAATCTAAGTTTTTAAGAACTAGAAAGAGCGGGTAATGCCCCTAGGGGGGCCGCTAAAACTTTTTGTTCTATTTTTTTACATGTTCTAATAATCATTAAAACATCAAAGTAAGATATCACAACTAATTAAAAAGCAGTCAACGACTTTTCAAAGGAGTCTCTTACTGCACAAATCATAATAACTTTACGCAATTACATCATAAAATACATTAAAACTTGTTAAAAAAATACTATTTTTGTTATTATATTTTATGTTTATTTGATTTATTATTTCACTTATCGATATTCTATTAACATTTTTAGTTCTAATAATTGCTTTGAATTTAATAATTTTGATTATATATCTATAAGATAACACAAAAATATCGCTGGTAAGTTAACTCAACAGCCAAAAATGTTAATAGAATATCGATAAGTGAAATAATAAATCAAATAAATATAAAATATAAAAACAAAAATAGTATTTTTTTAACAAGTTTTAATGTATTTTATGATGTAATTGCGTAAAGTGTTTATGATTTGTGCAGTTTGAGACTCCTTGGAAAAGTCGTTGACTGCTTTTTAATTAGTTGTGATATCTTACTTTGATGTTTTAATGATTATTAGAACATGTAAAAAAATAGAACAAAAAGTTTTGGCGGCCCCCCTAGGAGCCATTACCCGAAAGAGCAATAAGAAGTCCCCACATTTATATCGCTCTATGGAAGAATTGCAGGAAAAAGAACTTA
>ARYC01012388.1:0-16944 GCA_000711775.1 Oxytricha trifallax | reverse complement strand
CTTTGAACTTTGATGGAAACTTTCAGTTTTTTTATTTTGTTCAAAATATTATTTCCTCCTGTCAACATCATCAATTATATCTTCAGTAAAACTGTCTTTAGTTCTGGAATAGTCTAGCAAATTAGATGTTGCAGAATTGAATGATCTCTCTTCAGAACAAAGTAAAACATTGAGGATATTGCATCGTAAGTCAAATGGTATTTCATAATTCAGTTGAATATCCTCTTTCAACATTGTCTTCTATCTTATTTAATTTTTCTTTTCTATACACAAAGTTAGGAAATTGAATAACTTACAATGATTATATAGACTCGAATACTTAAGGGACAATTTTAAAAAGGGTTTAACGAAGAGTTTTTTATATCTGTATAAGAAGAGATTCTATAGTCTTAGACTCGTTGGTTTTTTTCCCTTCAAATGTTTTATTGACTTTTAATGAATAATGAGTTGAGACGTATTGACTAACTATATCGAAATAGTAATCAATATATTTTTGCACTTTTTCCCATTAAGTTTCTATAGGAAGTTAAACACAAATACTTACTTAGCTATTACCCATTGAGTTTTTGGCAAAATTCCTGAAACTTTGTACATTAGCTCTATTTTCGGGCTTAATTTAGTTGTATTTATATTGACTATCCTCATAATATGAATAACTGTCTAACTTTGGGGTTGCCATAGTGTCAATAAGTATCATCATATACTTTTCTCCTCTGCTACACAATAATCTAACTCTTGAAAGTTATAACTATAAAAAGTTAAGGCTTTGTATATTTACCAACTAAAGAATTTGACATAAAAAGTCTCTTAGTCTATACTAGCAATCCGCAGGAATTTAATAGATAGTTTAAGGAGGCTCTTAATCCTAGAGTTACACTGAGTAGAACCTTATCATATACGGCTTGCTGAGGCCTATATCGAATTCTTCACTTGCAAATAACTCATCAATCAGGTTTTAAATTATTTGCTCTTCTTTACCTTTAACTACTTCAAGTCTTTAGGGTATCTGTATAATTCCTCTCCTCATCGACATGGCCACTAGATAATAATCTTAATTTTCTCTTACAACGGCGAATTGTGATCTAGGGATAGGATTATCACTGTAAAAGTAAATGAGCTCCACAATTATTGAATTCTCTCCGAATACGTAATCACAAAAATTATCCCTATTGCAGTAATGAAGTTTATAGATAGAAGGAAACATCTCCAAATTCTATTCTTCTGTATATTTTTCCAATATCCTAATTACTTTAAACGGTTGAAGTTTGAAATTGAAGACTAAGGATTGAAGTACTTAGCATAGTGGAAAAACCAGTGGGTTTAAAAAACACTCACTTGTTATATCTTCAGGCTTTGAAGAATAAAATGCGGCTAAGAGCATGAAAGTCGCTCTTAAATCATTATAAACCGGTCCATTAACAGAGTATATTTAATAGTCCAAGAAGTTCATTGGGGTATGAATAATTCTAGGGGTTCTTATGTATCTAAGGCTTGAAAACGTAATCTGAATTGAAAGCCTAATGATAATTTCTATGCTAGAAAATTTGGTCATTTTACTCTATTTAGATATTTAATGCCTAAAAGAGGTATGCATAAGGCGATGTTAGTTACAGTCGAAGAATGGTGATCCGGTGAACATTTCCTTCTTATCTACATCACGATGTTCATTAATATATTTATTGAAGTTTATAGCGTAATCCAGAGTGCCCATTAAATGTAATGTCTCAGATTCAGAGAATTACGGAGTAGGAAAATCACGTATTTCAAATTGGTGTAATGTACTATCATAATCCTTATCAGCTAATATATTTGCTTTGTAATTCAAGGATAATTTCTTTTAAACTTTTGTTAAAAGATCATCATAATTTTTAGTTTAAGCTTTAAACTTTGAAGCTTTTGTAATTGAATCCTTGCTCGTTAGTTTATAGCTATCGGGATCTTTTTCAATAGCTGCACCAGATTCTCTTTTTTAGAAATAAATTTCATCTGAAAAAGACCCTTATTTTATTAAATAATCTTCTCTTCGTAAGTTATTGACTGCTTTTTGTTTCTTTCAGATAATGATCGCTTTTTAGAAGCAGTCCTACATTTTTTTTATTTTTCTATTCTTTCCTAATCGACCAAATCTATATTGAACACATTGTTTACAGCCATGTTAGTGTTTTTGATTGTAGCGGTGGCAAGCCAATATTTTGTTTTATGAATTCGTTCAGCTTTTCCTCGAACTTTTTTAAAAGTTATTCACAGGAATCTGCTTGTTATTTATAAGTGAGCGGATTCACTCTTAATTTATTGATTAGAGTTTGATAATCGAGGAGTTAATCCTCTAAATGAACTTAAATTGCATTGGTATCTTTATTCAGAAGTTTCGGTTATTTGTAAGTGACCTGCGTCATGGTGTCCAGAACTTAACTAATATCCTAATAATCAACTTCATTATCATCAGAATCAATCAATGTTAAATTTAGTTTGAATTTTCGATTTTGATTGTTATTAGGATTTTGATTCATTATTGAAGATACTAAATTAGAGCATATTAATCTTTTTCGATAGATTGATTAAGAAGATCCTTTTAGTTGATTTTATAGGCATTCAAATTATCATTATTCTAGAAGTTTTGAATATCGTTCCCTTCTTCATTGTGATATTAACCCTCAATATTTAAATTGATTTCGACATTCATCTTGATTTTAGTATCTTATTCTTGCTACTCTTGCTAGTCCTTTCTTATTCTAAGCTGTTCATATTATATGATTGACGAATTCTACATTTGCTTAACATATTTCTTTTTACTTTACGAGTCATGAATTGAATAAATTCTCATTTAAATTATTGTCTTTTTCATAAGCTTTGAAGTAATCAGCATTATGGTCAAAGCGTATGTATTTTAAATCAGTGATCTTGGTATTTAGTATATTCTTAGAGATTTTCACAATTTTAATATTCTGAAATGAAGTGTTATTTAACTTTTTGTTTGAAAGAGCATTTTTAAAAGGTAGAATTGCAAGTTGGTTAAGTTCAAGCTCGCTTTACTATAAGACTTCATTTAGCGGCTAATCAAGTTTGTTGATGAAATAGCGTGAAGTGCTCGCATCAAGATTTTGAAGAAGTCGTGCTTTCATAATTCTGGGCTTTTTATAAGTTTATCAAAATAGCAGAGAAGAAGTTCAATTGCTTTTTCATCATGAGAAACAAGAAACTCAAAAATGGTACCTTTCCATTCTAGAAAATCCTGTCCTTCTACGAACTTGCATGATAAAGAATAAAGTCCTATTATTTCAAGAGGAGAGTCACCTTCTTTATATTGATATGAAATCTGTCCCACATCATTTGGTAGTAATTAAAATATTGCTTGGTCACCAATCGATTATTGCTTTCCTTCCATTTTAATTTATAATTAAAATACTAAAGATATCTATTTATATTCTTAATGATATTATAATATAATTAATTTGATCAAGCTTCATCTGTAAAATTATACCTAGTAATAAATGAAGATCTAAAAAACAGTAACTAGAATGCAGGTATAAACTCACACCCTAACGAAGAGTCTAAGAATGGATCTTAATCAGAAATTTCTTGCTCATAGAAGTCGATATTAAGCGATGATTTTCTTATTTCTAATGCCTTATCTGTAATTAAACCAAGCAAAGTTAAGGCTTAAGAGAAATCTATTGTTAAATGGACTACTGTCGTGCTTGGTAAATTATTCCCAAACGTTATTTAGTCAACAAAGTTCACATACAATTCTGGATAATGCTTAACAGTGGTGAAGTCCCTGTACAAATCTAGAAGCTTGCAGGTGGAGCAATTATAAAACTTCCTTAAGAAAAAATTCAAGAATATTTAGCTAGTAATGTGATGTTTGTTACATATAAAATGATGATGAGCTTTGCAAATTCCTTGAAGCTTACCTTCAAAGTTTTCGACTTGCCAGAATCAGGAATAAACCTGTTATGAATAATTAAGGAAGCGACATAAGCAATAATATTACAGGAGGAGGTAAAGTTTATGAGTAACGAGGAGCTCTAAGAGGCAGTCAAAATTTAATAGATGCATTCAACGAGACAATAAAATAAAAAGGCAAATTCTAGAAGTTAATTAGCAATCCTTTTTTGAAGAAAAGAGAAGTTAAGCTCGCATGTAAGAAATTAGAGGTTATTAATCTATACTATAATGAGCAATTGAAGCCTCGTCAAGTGGCTAAGAAATTGAGGATGGATGTGGATGTTGTATATAAGACTTTCGCAAAGTTTAAGTAGTAGGTCAAGCATAAGATTCTTGATCCTGAATCACAAAAGAAAGTGGGTAGAAAAGGGGTTTGTGGGAACTAGCTCTTGCTTGATTCTATTCAGGCCTACCTAGAACAGAACGGAATTTACGAAGTTACAGGATAGAAGCTTCATAATTATTTATTAAACCTGGCTCAAACAAGCCAGAGTGTACTACTTAAGGTGCCTTGCGTTACCACTCTTCAAAAGATTCTGTGAGATAAGTTCCATCTAAGATATGGGAAAACTCAGGCTGCTAATACAAAGTATAGAGACTCGAACTTCAATGAGAAGAGGCTCTGGATTAGCAGGTTGTTGGCTCAGTTCTTATATGAGGATGCAGTTATCATTTTAGTTGATGAGAGCAACTTCCGATCGGACTCGATGCCCTCAAAGTAATGGAGCTTCAACATTAAAGATATGCATCGAGATTCTGCAAAATTACAGAAGCGATAAAAAAGGTTGCAAAATGATAGCATGATCCTCGCTAGCGATGACAAACTTTTGTATGGAAAAATGCTCCTCAAAATGGATCAAAGTTCTGATTCTTCAACTTCGAAATTCTCAGAGAGCTTCCATCTGGAAAAAATTGAAAATGTTGGGGAATAATTAGAGAAGGTTTCAAATTCATTTGACTTATGGTTTTCTAAAAATTGTAATTTAAAGGTTGGAAATATTAAAAGTGGAAAATTCGGTGTGGCTAAGTCAATTTTGTAAGCAATTAGCAATTTTGCAATGAAATGCTTTATAGACCTAAGGTAGGATAGGGGTTTAAGAAATATCCTAGACGTCAAAGAATCTTGTCAGCACTCCAATCTAAATTCATGGAGCGAAAGTTCTAAGGGGGTCATAGTAGTCATCGAAAACCAGTAATTATAGTTAGAAAACCATTGAAAATACTAAGGTAATTATTAATGCATAATACTTTTAGGGAAATCCATAACTGAAACCATTAAAAAAGCAACTTCAGACCCCTTCAATGAAAACTCGGCTTGCATTTACAAAGGATCTCTCCCCGATATTAGAGGTCCTTGAGACCTCCAATTAGAAATTCAGCTTGACTAAAACTTTTCATAGTTTCCGCATAAATAGTTCAGTGAAATCAGTGGTGTCTGAAGACAATTCAGCTTCAAAAGTGACGAGTGGTTTAACTCCTATTCTCGATAAAATATCAAAACTAAAACTGGAATCTTCGAGGAAGAAGTCTGTTGACCTAGGTGCCGAAACCAAGTTGGAAAGTCGGTTTGCGGTCACTCTTAGGAAATTAAAACTCTCAAGTAGCTTCCACAAAGACTCATCGAACCCTGGGTCAGAGCAGGGAAACTTGCAGAGTGAAAGGGGCTCTTACTAAAAGCTTTGGCCCCAGCTATTTATAGACCCTCACTTGAAAAGCATTAAGGAATACTAGAGTGAGATGAAGCAGAACCTGGGACACTATGGGATGAAGTGAGAGAGTTGTCAATTAAGAAAAGCTCAGCTAAGAGATAGCAATTCTCAATGTCTTATATTGCTGCGATTTCCTAGGATAGAATTATCTCCAGTCAAGTTATAGAAGGAGCTTTTGACTCAGTTCTCTTTGAAAACTTTATCTACCATACCTTACGCAGTGTAAGACTGACAAAGAACTACACTCTAAGAAAGTGGTCCTGCTGATGGACAACGCAGTCATTCATAAATATTCAGAGATGTTAGCCACAGCCGGAAAGTTTAAAGTGAATGTGCTCTTCAACGCCGAATACTCGCCTTGGCTCAATCCAATTGAGCAGTTATTCTCCTTTACAAAAGGAGATGAAGATGGACACTATTCAGAACAAGTAAGTTTTAATGGGCTTTACACTTTTAGGCAGAATTGGTGAAGAGGGTTGCTGAAATCGTTCAGAATTTAAGAAAAGAAGACATCTAGGGGATGTGGGCATTCAGTATCAAGAAGTGGATTCATACTCTTCGGTTCGGTTTTGTGTGATGATGTTTGTTTCATAGCTGAAGTAGTGTATAAAACCTGTTTCCCTTTACAATTTCCCATGTCATGTCAGTTTTAAATTCATCGCAGATTATTATAATTAATAACACTATTTATATTTTACTTAAAATGTCCTAATTCACTCTTTACAACACTCGATTCTAAAATACTGCTTCTATTTCACATTTGCTCTCTTAAAATGGCCACTTCCTTAGCGATTCTTCTTAGTTGCATTTGTCTTTATATTATCGCAATCATGCATGAATGCCATATTTTGGCAAAACTTCCAAATTTTAATGGAGTTACTCTACTTTCAAGCCCCTTTTCGGTAAATGAGAGAGGTTTTTATGAAAAAGTCCCTATTTTGGCCTAAACTACGCAAATCTCTGAAATCGCTAATTTAGCAAATGTCCCAACTTCCCTAATTATAAAGACCCCTAAATTTGAGATGTATCAATTTTTACAAGTACATATATAATTTTGACCAGCCCCCTAAATTTTTTGACCAACTACTAATAAAAAAATGACACATAGCAACAAAAAAACAGGGGTTTTGAAATTGAGGGGATTTGGGGTTTACGCATTTTTCCATTGGTCTAATTATATTATTAATTTAATTTTAATTTTATTTTCACAATTTCCTGATTCAATTCTATTTTAGCAATAATAAACTGGATATAATATTTGATAAAGCTATGTTTGAATCTAACATAGTATAAAAACTAATGGAGGAATTGAGAGATCTAATCCCTTTAAAATATATACGTTTCATAGATTTTTTAAAGTAACAATATCAAATGAACAGTAAAATAAAGCTTTCCTTGATTAAGTAATAATTTTCTGAGAAATTCTTAGAAAATCACATTCTAAATGATCAAATATAGCCTTAACTCTCACCACTAAACCTCATTAAATCTTTAGCACAAATGAGTGAGGGAAATTTTTACTCTTAGGACGAATTGCAATTTAATTTGAGATACACTAGCATTTACCAATACTTCCCAGTAAGGAATTCTAATTTTTAAAACTTGAAGTTTAAAACCTGGCTTAAAATTGAAAGCAAAGACATCGATTTTTGGAGAACTACTCTCGAAATTAAAATACCTAAAAATATTCAGGAGATGAGACAATTAATTAATTATATAGATTCTGATATAAGCAATTTGTGAGAGATATCCTATGAATGGACTTTGAATAGCATGAAAGATTCTTACTTAAACACTAATGACCAGTATGGAATATAAAATAATTCTTTATTTATTTATCATCCTTAGTTATTTAAGTTCCATAAATATTGTAGAAATACATTTGCATTGGGAAATTGTAAAAATATAAATATAGAAGTGATCGTTATTTATATTAACTGCCACGAATTTGATGAGTGGCTAATGCTAATTTGTATTCTAAAATCATTAGACTTTTTCTCTCTGATTACAACTGCCAGTCTAGTAGTCTATTAGTCTATTATATTAATTATTTTAATATTAAAAGTTTATTAATTAATTAAATTTTTTAAACATTAGACTATTAGACGATTAGACTCTCTATTATAGTTAAAAGTGATTTGTCTAATAGAAAACCCATATTAGACACTTAGACGATTAGACTACTGTCTTAGATTAGTAAAAGATGGTCTAATAGCATTCTCTCTGTTTTATCGAAATGATGCCAAAGAGTAGAAATAGTGATCGGAATGTCCAAATGTTTACACCGATGTCAAAATGTTGACGCTTCTCGAGATGGCTAAGAGAAGTGCTATCATAACGAAGAAGGACTCGATTGATCACTGTAGAAAGCGATTAGACAACTAGACGATTAGACTCGTCAATCTAATTAGATTTAGAATGTCTATTGAATGATATTAGACGATTAGACGATTAGACTACAGTTTTAAAAGATAAAGTGAAGTCTAATTTATATTTATAAATAATAATTAAATATATTTATCAGCTAATATAGATATGACTACACATATCACGCTCATGGATAAGATGAATCACCCGCATTACTTTGGTAACAAATAGAATCTTGCTAGAATGAACAAGATCATGGAGGGCAAGGGCTAAGCTATAGAGGTATAGTATGGAAGTTCACAGATGGCTTTAAAAACACATGCTTGGTGATTACAACAAACGACTTGCCTTTTGGAGAGATGGTGAATCTAGACAGTGATGCTTTCATGGAGTGAGTAACAATCTGCGAGATGAAGATTTAATCAAGAACGAGAGAGCAACAATTTCCATTCTCGACCTCACAATTGGCGCGCTATCCTTACAACAGGTGTCACGAAGAAAGGATGGCAGAAATGACAGGACCCTTGAATGATAGCTTAGAAAAAGAGGAAGAGGATGATACAAAGAGCAGAGAGAGTGGTTCCAGAAATTCAGATATGTCATTTAGCTGATAAATATATTTAATTATTATTTATAAATATAAATTAGACTTCACTATATCTTTTAAAACTGTAGTCTAATCGTCTAAGTGTCTAATATCATTCAATAGACTTTCTAAATCTAATTAGATTGACGAGTCTAATCGTCTAGTTGTCTAATCGCTTTCTACAGTGATCAATCGAGTCCTTCTCTATATGATAGCACTTCTTTTAGCCATCTCGAGAAGCGTCAACATTTTGACATCGGTGTAAACATTTGGACATTCCGATTACTATTTCTACTCTTTGGCATCATTTCGATTAAACAGAGAGAATGCTATTAGACTATCTTTTACTAATCTAAGACAGTAGTCTAATCGTCTAAGTGTCTAATATTGTTTTTCTATTAGACAAATCACTTTTAACTATAATAGAGAGTCTAATCGTCTAATAGTCTAATGTTTATAAAATTTAATTAATTAATAAACTTTTAATATTAAAATAATTAATATAATAGACTAATAGACTACTAGACTGGCAGTTGTAATCAGAGAGGAAAAGTTTAATGTTTTTAGAATACAAATTAGCATTAGCCACTCATAAATTCGTGGCAGTTAATATTAATAACTATCACTTCTATATTTATATTTTTACAATTTCCCAATTCAAATGTATTTCTACAATATTAAAGGAATGCACTTTACTTAGGATGGCGAATTGAAGTTTTGCTAGTAGATTGCCATAAGAGCCTTCTTTTACAAAGATGGTTACAGACAAGAATTAGAAGATTCTATCCAGAACTTTAAATGAAAGCAAAGCTAGAGCTAAATTAGTACTAATCAGAGTTATCTATTAACGTCCAGTAACTATAATTTGCAGAATTCAAAGTCAGAGCAAATTCTGTTTTGATTCCAGAAGAAGAATATGAAGTTGCATAAGCTGCAAATCTAGCGATCTAAAAATACTAAAAAATACTTAATCAAAAGACCATCACACTTTTACATAAATTAATAATTATTCATGGAATATTTATTCATAAAGGAGCAGGAAGAGCTAAATGGCTTGAGTGCTTTGGAGTTGTCAACCCTGAAATATCACTCAAGTTTAAAGATAGACTTGCTTAAATTGATATTCAATAATGAATTCCTAGAATGAATTAAGTTAGAGTGTTTTATAGAAAAATTTATATACCAAAGTTAATTAAAAACGAGAGCATTACAAACAAATCTTCTATAACTAAGACATTTTTTAAAAAAATTATAAAAATATAAAATATATCTTTATAATTCTTTAATTATTAGAACTTCAATAAAAAGAAGAATAACTAAATTAAAATGTTAATTCTAAATATTTTTTTCAGATATTATTTTATTATATTATATTTACTGCTAACTATCAATTTATTTATTTTTAGGTTCTATTTTCTCCTTAATTTATTAATATATATTTGAAGATAAATGTTAATTTATTATATAAAATTACGATTTAAATTATTATTTCTTTTTTATGAAATTTTCTAAATTTTTTTAAAGTTATTATATAATTTAGTTTTTAATAGTATAAAAGACATCATAATAAGCAGAACGGAAGACATTATGACCATCAATATCTAGCTATAATAAATTAAAAATGGTAAAAATTGTATTTGAGTGAAATAATATGATATTCTTAAAATTGCAATCATATTTTCTATTAAGATTTCCTTATCTAAATTTTGGGATTTAATAGAAAAGATTCACTAAATCTATTTTAACCAGGATATTTTCAATTGAATTTTATGGGATAATATATATATATATATAAATATGTATTTTATGAATAATAACTAATCAATAAATTTATCGATTAATTGATTTGAGACATTATAAAATATACTATTCCTTATTAAAAGATTACAGAGAAAATGAGAATGAATACTTATTTATATTAAAAAACTATCATAAGAACTACCCCAAAAAATTTAAAGTCTTATGTTTTTGATACATGCTTTATGATTAGATGTTTATTATAAAAAGTTAATAGGTTTTGTGACTTACAAGTAACATTTCTCTTCGCCGTAGTTATTAGTAGGATCATGAGTAGTTATGTTAAAGCATGCTAACAATCTTGACATTATAAATTATCAATTTTTTAAAATATTATTATTAAGACTCCTCTTAAACTAAACTAATTATAGATTGGGCAATAATTAATGAAAAATTTAAGAATAAATTAATTTTGAATTATTCCCATAATTATTAATAGAATCTGATTGACTTTTTCATTAATTTCAGTTAAGAATTATGTTAATTTAATCTTATTTCTACATCTTCATTAATGAAATTTGAAAAATAACTATCAAGATAATATAAAAAAATTGTTATAATCAAATTTGTAAAGATTAGAATTTCAAATTATTTGTTTATATACTTATAATATCAATCAAGTTAAATATTCTAAATTTTTCTCAACATCACACCCATTTTATCACCTTGACCCATTATTCCACCACTTACATGAACATTCTCATCGTTTATTTTAAGAGATTTAGGCACGACCTTTTTTAACTTTTCCTGTTTCTCTAAGTCTCTTGCAATCAAACAGCCTTAAGTGTTAATTGTGTCTGAAGGAGAAAATGATGAGGATTTAGATTAATTTTAAGAACTTGATTTATTTGCTTGTTTGGCTTTTACCTTGTCAAAAGCTTTGTTAAATTCATCGACTAGTTTCTATTCTAACAATTTCAAATCTTAGATATTAGAGTTGCTTTATAATTGCTAAACTTTCAAATAATTTGTACCTTTATGGGATTACACTAAATTCAATATTAAATTATAATGAGTCTTTTTAAAAGATAACCTTATTTTAAAAGTTTAACTTGGTTAGTTTTACTAATTTGTCAAATACTACTGCTCATATTATTTTGACACATTCTTTATAGATTAAATCATTGTTTTCTTGAACTCTAAATAAGAATCTTCCATGACAACTTATTCAATTTCTTAATCTATTGACATCGCTTTTTATTCTTAATTTTACTTTTAAGCTTTTTATTTTGAACCTATCAAGTCCTATTTAGAATTTATAATAATATAAACTAAACTTTATAAAAAATTTTGTTGAAATTTTAGTAACACATAAAGATTGCTAATGATATTTACCATTTAAATTGGCATAGAAATTATAAGTCCTCTGGTGCAGCTCTATCTCTTTGATCTTTGATAATCTATTGCCTCTACATTTCCACATACCTCGGAATAACCATTTTCTCTCCACTAAGCTAACCTTCCTTGAACTTTGTAACAAACATTTAAAACATGGGCATAACATAGTCGTTCAACCACTTCTCAGAGAATCTCTAAAAGAGAGGCATATCTTTCTCTTCATTTATAAATATTGAAGAGGCAATTGCGCGATCTGCAATTTGCTTGAGGTCTTGAAGAGTTTCTTTGAAGAATATAGCAAGATCGTGGTCTAAGTAGTCGTATAGAGGCAGGACAAAACAAGGAATTTTTTTCTATTAGTCTGATTAACCATTCTCATTTTTGATCTACTAAGCAGCTTGAGATTATAGACATATCTTGGAATTCGATTAATAAACTGGACTAATATTTGAATTAGAGTCAATTGCAAACTTTTTTGAATTATCAGCTTGGACTGAAAATTGATTCTGCATAATATTTGAATTTTATTGAGAACCAAAAGTATCAGGCTTTAGATATTTAGATGAGAGAGTTTGATTTTAATACGAATTTATCTGCAAGCTTTACTGAGATTGCTGTTGCTACTATGCATAATGAGACTGTAAATTGCTATTTTAATTGGATTTGATTTCAAACTGCTATTATTATTAGGTGTTTAATATTTGATTATGTGAAGTAGTAAAGTTAGGGGTATCATTCAAAAAAGAGGTCTGACTTTAAGCATTTTGATTTTAATCGTTTTAGAACTGATGAGACTCTATTTCAAAGTCTAACTGGGAATGTTAGAGTTGATGATTTGCCTGGAACGGGTTGGGATGATCCTGCGTTTGATAGGTTTGGTTTTGTTGCTTGCTTGGTTTTAGTATTTAGTGATTGTTTTCCATTTCACTCTTTTGCTTTAATTTGAATTTAAATTTATAATGATTACAATGTCAAATCAATTATTATGTTAAACTAAATCTCCTTAACTTTATTAAGTTTATTAAATTAATGTTTATTTTAAATAGTCTCTTTAATCATCAACTTTTTAATGAAGTGAGTTAATCAAATAATGCTAAATAATATTTCAGTTAATCACAGATTAATTAGTTTTCAATTATCTTATGAATAATTTCTCCTCTTCATCCCCTAGAGCCTCAATTTTCAATTTTCTCTTTTCTAATTTTTGTTTTTGAAAGTATTACTGTTGTTGATTATTTTCAAGACTTTATGTTGTATCACTCCCTTAATTTCAGGAAATATATATTTTATAAATACAGGGAAAATGTTTTATTTCTGAGACCAAACTTAATTCTGCTGTTTTATGTTCCACCTAGACTATTAAATGGTCCGCTAACAATCAATAAATTATAAAAATTAAAATAATTTTCTACCATTTATTAAGAATCAAATATTTAATAATTTCTTTTATATAAACTACTAATGAATATCAGCGGAGTCAATTTGCTAAATAGCTCTCCTGACATGCTTCCTATGTTTCCACTGTTAAATGTCTTTCTTCACATCTCTAAGCAATATCTAGGCATCAAGCAAAGTTTTATATCTTGGAACTTGAAAAGAAATAGTTGAACTGCACGTGTCTTTGGTATTTCTTCTCGAAATCCTCTGTTTTTTAATGATTTTATTCTAAAGATGCTTCTTGTAATTATTACTGAGCTTAATTCAAAGGGGGTCTAGAAACCAAAATAAAATTTTAGACAGGAGAATATAAAATTTAACCTAAATTTAATGAATTTAAAAATTATCATTATATTACTTTTACTAAGTATATATTAAAATATTGATGCCCTTAATTAGCATGATTAGAGAAGCTGCCATTTATATTTGAGTTTTTAGGTGATACAGCTGTAGCAGACCTAAAAATTGACTGATTTTTAGGAGTTTAATTCATAGAATCTTATCGATTGTAATATATCTGTTAGTTTTCCCCAAAATTTATCAATACAGAGATATTTTTCATTAATCTCCATTAATATCTATATATGATCATGATAAAACTTTTAATTTATGCAAAATGCACTTGCGAATTTAACTATTTCTTTTTAGGTGTAGGAATTGTTAAATAACTCCCATGCTAATTATTACTCACTAACAAGTTGCCCTTGACACTATTTTATTTTTCTACAAACCTCCCAGATTCCTCCCCTATTTATTTTTATTATTAAAAGAATATTTAATTAATTATAATAATAATAATAATCTCCCCATTAATACTTATCAAATTGATCAAGTTTCTATTGCTGCCCTGTCTACTTTAGTTGATACTGATTTATTTTTATTGTGAGTTTTCCATTTATATTTATGAATCTGCTAAGTTTTATAATTTAAGGGTTGATCTCTTGGTTAACTGATTCATAGCTGGAGTTTGAATTTAAATTAAATAATATTGCAGAAAGGATAATAAAATTGTATATTATATAAAACCCCAAGAGTAATTCTTAAAGAATTAGTAATTTATAAAAAGTCATTAATAAACTAAAAACTTAAATTAATAAATTAGAAAAAAATTGGTTTTAGAGAGAGGTCTTTCTCAAAGTATATCAGCTTCATCCATATATTGAGTAATTAAAATAATCTTTAATTTTCTTTTGCTTCCTTACCTGTTTTATTCAAAATCTATTATGTTTTGAAATTATTTTGGTTTATCATTTTTCCATTCACCTTCATAACGATTTCAATTTTTTTGCAATAGTTGTATTTTCTTGAAGAATTCTTTTTTTCTCTTGCACTATTTACTTTGTGATTTTATCTTGATTTTTGAACTTTTTCTCGAGAATTCTTCAAGAAACTCGCGCTGGAATACATTAGCATGGAATATTTGAGATTAACCAAAATTACTTGATATATAAAAGTAAGATTTGATTATAGAAAATTAAAAATAATCACATGTTCTAATGGTAATACACGCGCGAAGAAATAATTTAATTAGAGTTCGAATCTCTAAAAGGAGTTGTTGTTTTTAACTGATTATAATCTTAAATTATAGTTAATAATAGTATTTATTTTATTCAAAAATTACGATTACCCTTATTTCATAAAAATAATACTTATGGGGTTTTATTAAATATTTAATTGAATACTTACATTAGGGCTGTCATCGTTATATTAATGTTAATTCTAATTATTCTTACTGTCATCATTAAGAATTGAATTCTACTATAATTATTGATTAGAAAGTTCATCCTCTTCATCATTAATTAATAAATATTCTGATTAATGAATTAGCCTGATTGGTGACATAGGTGATTCAGGAGGCTACTCTTAATCTATTTCTATACTTAATAATACTTAATTTGTTATTTTATTAAATAAATACGATAATTTATGATACATTAAATCTATTTATTAGGATTGATTGTTTCTTTTGTATGCACCCATCAGGGTTGATCTCTTAGCTAAGTTTACAACTTAATATTTATTATCTAATTAACAAACTTTTAAGAAAATACTTAATAAATTCTAACTTTTCTTTTCTCTTGTATCTTTCCACTTTATTCCAACATAAAATTCACTATTTGCTGTAATCATTAAAAAAACATTTATATATTCTTAATTTAATTATATAAATATGAATAATCGATTATGCATGACGAATACTATATTATTATCTAGTGTTTTTTTAGATGATATTTATTATTGTACTATATAAAGCCCTTTGCTTGCTTGCTTGTTTATGTTGTGACTCACATATTTCACTAAAGTTATAATTAAAACAAATTATCAACTTTATGATTTAGGATAACTAAGATCACTTAATATAAATATATATATATATATTTATAGATAAATTATATGTGTTTAATTTTTATAGTTCTTCTCATATGTTCAGCTTTGATATTCAAATAGTAAGGATCTACAGTATCACGAATTTCTTGTATTTTATCGTCAAAATAGAGCAGTGACCACGACCACCCCTCAACTCACCTGATACGTGTCACGTGGTCGCTGCCTCCGTGGTCCTCTTGACCATGTTGACCATGACCACGGTGACCACGTGACCATCACTTGAAAATGCATGATTTCTCAGTTAATTCGTCGAATGACGTCAAAAAGAGCAGTGACCACGACCACCCCTCAACTCACCAGATACGTGGTCACGTGGTCACTGCCTCCGTGGTCCTCGTGATCATGATCATGACCATGACCGTGACCATGGTGACCATGACCATGACCACGGTGACCACGTGACAAACACTTGAAAATGGATGATTTCACTGTTAATACGTCGAATGACGTCAAAATAGAGCAGTGACCACGACCACCCCTCAACTCACCAGATACGTGGTCACAGTGGTCACGTAGTCACTGCCTCCGTGGTCCTCGTGAATATGACCGTGACCATGGTGACCATGACCATGACCACGGTGGCCACGTGACCATCAATAGAAAATGCATGATTTCACTGTTAATTCGTCGAATGACGTCAAAATAGAGCAGTGACCACGACCAACCTTCAACTCACCTGATACGTGGTCACGTGGTCACTGCTTCCGTGGTCCTCGTGACCTTGACCGTGACTATTGTGACCATGACCATGACCACGTTGACCACGTGAGCATCACTAGAAATGCATTATTTCACTGTTAATTCGTCAAATGACGTCGAAATAGAACAGTGACCACGACCACCCCTCAACTCACCAGATTCGTGGTCACATGGTCACATTGTCACATGGTCACTGCTTCAATGGTCCTCGTGACAATGACCGAGACCATAGTGACCATGAACACGGTCACCACGTGACCATCACTTGAAAATGCATGATTTCAGTGTTATTTCGTAGAATGACGTCAAAATAGAACAGTGACCACGACCACCCCTCAACTAATCAGATTCGTGGTTACGTGGTCACTGCCTCCGTGGTCCTCGTTACCTTTACCGAGACCATGGTGACTATGACCATGACCACGTTGACCACGTGACCATAATTTGAAAATGCATTATTTCACTGTTAATTCGTCGAATGACGTCGAAATAGAACAATGGCCACGACCACCTGTCAACTCAACATAAAGGAGGACACGTGATTACTGCCTCCGTGGTCCTCGTTACCTTGACCGAGACCTTGGTGACTATGACCATGACCACGTTGACCACGTGGCCATCGCTTGAAAATGCATGAATACAGTTTTAATTCGTCGATTGACGTCGAAATAGAAC